>JAECUM010036789.1:0-13302 GCA_016617855.1 Megalonaias nervosa | reverse complement strand
AACCAAAGAAGAGATATTTTCCGCATATACTTTGCGTGCGCCAAAATACGCCTGGTCAACGTCAACTATTATTTTAAGCCAATCAAACGACCTTGTTTCTCTTCAATAAGGTATCTGAAACGATGCTATCCTGGTCTATAAAGAATTGGTTGCATATCACCGAAAATCAAATTTAACTTTACTCATCGGAATGAATAAAATAGCATATTTCTCTGAAATCTCGAAGAAATTCATAGTTGTCTCGTAATTCTGGTTTTCAACATATAAAAAAAAAAATTTTATTTTATGAAACCGCCATATCGATAAATTGACAAACTTGTCAACAATTAAAGGAACTATTAACCCACTATATATATATATATATATATATATATATATATATATATATATATAACGGTTTTTGGCCGTTAGGTACTTTATTTCTCTATCACGTTTTTGATATGACCACTCTAGACACCTTATGCAATAAACTTGATTAAAAGCATGACAGTCAGACTTTTGTATGCATACTAAACATATTTATTCAAGATGCAAGATTCAAATACAAGGTACAGCAATAAACTGAATAGTCAGTAATCACCTAGATTCACAGAAACGCGTCACAATGGTGAAGATGCAAACTCTGATATCAGGTATCGTTCTCACACGGTTGACTTTTATCTTTGCTTACAGTCACTGATATACAAGGGAAAATATCGCCAACTTTCTGTACCTGTGTGACTTGACTCCTACTCAGCCTATTATCGCTTACTGGCTGTGAAAAAGGGGGGGGGGTCACTATTGAGAAGATTGTTTTTATTCATATAATACACAATCCTGGGCAAAAAACGACTTTTATTACTTAGGATTCTAGTAGATAACGTCGCCTTGAATTAACAGGACTGCACTAGATCAAGGGAAACAACTTGTCCTCTGACTGTCTCGACAGAAAAGAATTGTTTCCCTTAGACGGTGTCCAAACTGACGACTACTTGAAGTTAGATCTGGTATGGTATAAAGGGGATTATGTTTGCCCGACGTACGCATGTAAGTGCATCAGATCGAGAGTTTCAGTCTAAGAAAGTGTGTTATTTGAAGATAAATATACATTCAATGATCACACATACATTTATAGAATTGAATAAGTGTGATATGAGGAGATAATTATTTTCATCCAATAATCACACAATGTATACTCGTAAAAGCGTAGTATGTGAAGAGAAAATAAGCTCATTCAATGACTACGCACAATTAATATTAGCAAAAGTGTGGTATGTGAAGAGAAATTGGACTCATTCAATAACCACACACGACTGATTAGAACGGGGCGATATGTGGTGAGAAAACGTCACCAATGATCACCCAAACGAAGTTTTCTAACTGCAATGTAACCTGACGTCAAGGCGTGCTCTTTTACTTTTATACAACTGGGAGTTGCAAACAAATCTTCTCAAAGAACAAGAACTGTCACATATATAAATATCTCAAACTTATGAAAATGGATCCTAGATGAAATATTAGAAGTGACGAAATTGTTATTTTAGAAAAATAAGAGAATTCTAAGTTCTGCTTTAAATACTGAAATTACAGCATTAGCTATGTATATCTTAAAGAAATTCTTTAACTAACGAAATTGTTAATGCATTAAAAATAATTGCAAAATAAATATTAAATAAATTACATAAGTAACTAAAATAAATTAGACACCCATGTCTTGCTATATTGACTCTGGCTGTTACATACTGCCGTACATACCCAACGAATTTGGGCTTTGGATGATCTCTTGCCTAGCAGCAGAGGGGGTGAACAGACCATTTTTGTTGGAGACCTTATTTATAAAAAATAAACCTTCCTACGAAAATGAAATCTCAAGGTCAATAACGTTAAACCAAAACCTCTAACAATCACTTTGTCAGGCCGATTGGGTTACCTTATTTTGTTACTTTATCTGACGCGCGTTTTTATTTTATTTTCAGGAATGTTTCGTTTACGTGCTGGTCATTCAACGCTGGTCGTTCACCCCCTCTGCTGCTATAATTAACCAAAGATTTTATCCAGACCAATACGATATCTAGATCTTGGGTCATGTAAATTTATCGTTATAAATCCGAACGGAACAGCTTGTGCTTTTGAAAAGAAGTTTCTAAACTTAATCATGTCCATGTCCCCTGAACACCAAGTATAATAAATATTTTGTAAAGTATAATTATCCACTCCATTAAACACAATTAAGATATTGCAATTATCTCTGATCACTTTTGGAATTTGTGTGTATTTCTGAGTTAAATAAATCACGTCTGTATTTTTGTGATTGCCTCGCGAAAATATCCGAGCTGGATTTGATTGTTTATCCAGCATTACATCATCGTATACTACGAGATTATTGATACATCCATCAAGATCATCTATGGATGGAGCTTCATCGATATCGGTAATAAAATCAATAACATCATTATCTTTATCAGGACACGTCAGCGACTTTGCATTTTCATTAAAATCTTTAAGTACTTCGTAACATCTTTGATCATCTACAGATGGTGCTACTAAATATAATTTATCTAACTTGAGCCATCGCATTATCAGATTAAGTAATAATTGCGTTTTACCAGACTCAGATGGGCCAAGTATAATTGCTCTGATGGAATTTGGTAGCGCTGGATGATGCTTGACTGGCTCTTGTTTTCGTGTCGCTGAGAAGTCAATTATATCCATATAATAAATAATATGAATCAATATTGTGTTCGATGCAAGGCACCCACCCATACCAGTAGATTAACAACAATAATAACAAAAAATAACAGGCGCGCACTTACAGGTAAATGTGTGAAATGTGGTACAAAAAAATACAAATTTATTTCATCGACAAAGACAGGTGGTGATATTGCTGCTTCGTTAGGTAAATTACCAGGAGCTCCATGGGCAAAGTATCCTGGTGAGAAAATCTTCCTGGATACAATTATTGTGGTCCAGGAACTCGACTTGATATTCGACTTGACGAACGAGATCAACCAAGACCTGGAGAATATCCAATAAATGCAATTGATCAAGCGTGTCACGTTCATGATGTCGCGTATAAAAGTAAAGATTTACAACAACGGCACCTGCAAAGCGTTAGACACAGTAGTCTAGGACCAAAACCGTGTGTGCGGTGTGGTGTTGGAGTCAGAGGAAAAACTCAGCTGTGTGTGCAATGTGGTGGTACAAAATACAGAGAGCTGAAACGATATTACGATTAAAAAAAATAACACTTTAACATCTTCAGGTGAATCTCCTATAAAAACCGAAGATTATCTCGCTAGATTTTCAAAATAATGATTTAAACAAATAATATTAGTATATAAATGGAGCAAAATGAGTTTGTAACGCATCCAATCATTACAAATTATGAAGCATCTCGTGATGGTGTAATTAGGCACTGTAGATTAAAGAAACCAGTCGGTAGTGTTGATAAATTTGGTTACCAGTGGAAATAAAAATTATTTATCACATAGGTTCGTGTTTGAGTGTCATTTTGGACTAATCAAAGATGGACTAGTAATCGATCACATCAGTGGTGATAAACTTGATAACTCGCTTGATAACTTGCGAATTGTTACACAAAGTCAAAATTGCAAATTCGGAAATTCTGGCGGCGCACGATACGCAAGGGCTGTTAAATCTGTAAATACAGGTGGCGAAGAAATTATATTTAAGTCAATTAATTCTGCTGGTAAATATTTTAACATAATACCACCTTCAGTAAAATGCGTGGCAGATAATATCACAAAATCTGCTTTTCCAGTAAGATTTGGACGAAAAATCAAATTCGCGTATGTTCCTATGGTATCAGATGATTAAGCGAGACAACTCCGTCAAGCATAACTTAGTAAATCTTGCAGTTGTCGTGCTAATGACAGCAATATATTGTGAATTTTGGTCAAAATGGAACCCACATAAGTAATATTAGATATATCTTTCAAATTTAATAGTACACAAAACACATATCACATTCTCTGATTGTCCAGACTTCGACTGTAAAAACATTCCAATGAATTTAGTTATGCATGTAAATCTCAACAATATTGCAAATAAAAATAAGATGATAAAATCATCTTTAGAAATGCTTAGCATTTTTATTATCATTTTGTTGATTTTGTTCGAAAATTATTGTTTTTTGTTGATTTTTGGTCAAAAATCTTGTTTTTTACATGAAAAATGGCCAAAAAATCAATGAAAATCAGTCAGATTTGCAGCGTTGCATGGGTCAAACCCCCAGCGATTCTCTAATTGATTTTCATGATTTTTGATTTTATAAAAAACTTTGGTCAAAATTTTCCTATATTTGCTGATTTTTTGATAGTATGAAGTGACTTTTGATCAAAAGTTCTTTTTTTTTCAGTTTTTAGTAAGTCATTGTCAAATGTATCAAAAAATCATGAAAATCAATTAGAGAACCCCTGGGGTTTTGACCCTACAACAATTGAAAATTTTCAATAATTTCGTTGTTGTATAAACAATGATGCTGTATGTTACACATGTGTACAATACTCTATGAATCACGTAAGGTCTCAACAATATTCATGTTTGTGTAAAATCTCAATAATATTTATGTTTAGAATGTTACACATTCTTATGAAACGCTTTGCGGCCCAGCAGCAAATACCTTTATCAAAATACATGTATGTATACATGAGGTTATTTTTAGAAATGAGTATGGCATGTGTGTTCATATAACTTATCGATTATTTTAGTATCCTTAGCAACGTCTGATGAATACAGACTTTTAACTCGGCAGAAATGCGGGTTTTATTTATATATTTCTCCAATGCATTTGGAAACTGAAAATAAATTAACATTTTCCAATAATTGTGATTTTATTAAGAAATCCACACTACATTTTACAATAATTGTGATTTTATTCTGTATACTTTAAGTGCCTGCGCTTTAACTATATAATAATGTTTTCATTATGTATATATAATGAAGTCCGGTGGCCGATTGCTAACGCGCTGGATTCTCGTACTCAAGGTCCGTGGTTTGATTCTCGTGACCGGCATACTGTCAGCGAAGGGCGATTTGATGCCAAAATTTTTTATTTATTGGGGGCGTTAGCCAGCCCTTCTGCATTTCAATAGAAATATTGTACACTCTCCCACCATGTCAACACCTGGTGGGTGCATTTTTGCACTCCCTGGGTTGATTATGGGGGGAGAGTGTGTAAATTTGTATTGAATGTAGAGAAGGCCCGTAGTACTGTCTTTAAGATAAGTTTATATGTAACTGTGCTGTCTTAGAGTTAAAGTTCTTAGAATTAAGATTATATGTAACTGTGCCGTCTATAAAAAACCTTGTATATAATTTCTGTATAATTAAGATTATGTATATAATTGCTGTAAATATGCTTGCTGTAAATACGCTACTGTAATTAAGATTCTGTGTTTTGTGCTTAATCATATGTATATAATCATATGTATATAGTCATAACCATATGTATATAATCATAACCATATGTATATAATCATAATCATATATATAATAATATGTATATAATCATATGTATATAATAATATAATCATAATCATATATATATAATCATAATCATATGCATATAATCATCTTGAAACAGTCCTCAGAGAGGACTATTATTTTTATTTTATTAATATTATTCTGATTTTATTTTTATTTTAAACAAACATTTATAATATAATGAATTCTAAAAATATTAATGTTATTATTTCTGCGATTAAAAAATTACAGCATAACGGTATAAATATATCTGATAATCTTAATCCTGAAAAAATTCTGTGTGATTTTGAATCATTAGAACAACGGAAATTGGAGAACAGATATACTTTGCCATCTGATTATAAATTCATGAAGTTTATCCAGCAGGCAATGTTACAGTCGCTGGCAACAGTTACAGATAATCAGGTAAAGCTGTTTGTACCTCTCTCACAAGCTATTGACAAAATTAAGTTAGAATTATCTCATGAATACGAACAGAAAAAGATTATGAACTTTCGTATAAGACAGTTAAGAGAGCATTGTGAAAATGAAAGTGATAATGAAGGTGGAGTCAATGTGGTAATGGCTAAACAAAATCCCTGGCAAAATTGACAGTATACAGTTTATTTACTTATAATTATAATAATATTTATTTTATTCAGATTCTGATAATTACGATTTACCCCAGTAAAAAAAAAAAATTATTCTGATCCGAGTTGGATTCGGATATTTATTTATTTTTTTGTTTTACGATGACGCATTATGATAACGCATTATGAGCGTACATACAGATTAATACTTAAAACCTCATTTCGCAAATCCAAAATGTGTCCAGTCTGGTCAGTAAGTTTAAAATGTATCCTTGATAATAACGGATTATGTACACGTAGATAAACGGGGTTAATTGGCTCAGATACAATTAACCACCCGGGTGGCGCTTGAGGACTAAATGAATATAATATATATCCTTGCTGGGCCTGGCTAGACTTTGAAAGATCTACTTGATAGCTGCCATCAATTACATCACATACTAGATTGACTGCGATCGTTGATGTTATATTAACAATACCAGGTGAGATATGACGGCCTCCACCGTATGCATCATTATTATGTTTAAGAATAACCGGTGGCGGGGCTATTTTTCTCCATGATTCAAGTATTTTTGGAAAATATTCACCGATATTAATAAAATCAGGAATATTTACTTCAGATATAAGATTATTTAATACTGTTTCTTTAGCCTTATCAGGGACAACAATTACTGATCTGAGATGATAATATATATTTCTAGTTAAAATGTGCTTAAGATAATTAAAATCATATAATATTGAATTTAAATGTCGAATTCCTTCAAGGATAATTTCTTTTGTGTCGTTGCTGTAATGTTGTATTATGTTAGTAACATGATTTTTAATAACATTGAAAAAATAATTAAATTCACCATTCATTGCTTTATTTACAGCAGTGATAGGTATTTTACTAAAAAGCCATGATGGAGGTCCTTTTGTGTAAATTTCTTTTAGATTAGGAATACTTTCAGCGTTATCAATAAAAAATTCATTGACGGTCCATGGATACATCTTTCTGTAATTGGGAATCTCCTTAAATCTTTTTTCGCTTGTCTTAAATTCTTCTCGCGCTGGTTCTGGAATTCCATTTGACCTAGGGTCTGGGGGAACATCAGGCCATCCTAACACTGATCTGATCGAACTTTGATAAATATCTACAACATAATCAGGGGAATTTATTTCAATCGCCGCTGATAATGTTGGTTCGTAAACAGTGATTGCTATTTTGGATTCTTTTGCTGTAATAGATTTAATTCTACGTTGGAACTCATCATTAATCTGTTCTATTTGATAACTGCCCGTTGAAATTCCAACAACTTGCCAATCAGGAGTTCCATCAGGTTTATTCTTATTTGCAAATACCAGTGAATTGTTTGCTGGTAGTCCACCAAACAATTTTGACCTGATATTAGGCCAACTATGATAAACTCGTAATTGTGCTAATGCTATTTCACTTGCTGGAATTGAATTTGGAAAGTTAACGCTAAATTCAGGATTGGTCAAACTTAATGATATCATATTAGTTTTTGACGGCGTTGTATTAGTGACGATCTGTTGTAATAATTCTAACGTTGACATTATTATTGTTATTATTATTTTAAATCGGGGACTTTTTGATCATTTATTTTTTCACCTAGAACGCTCTGCGTTCCGTGGCTATGAGTGACTTCGTCACTAGAATCGCTAGTGATTCTGAATGCTTCATCATAAATTTTCATTATTGTCATGAACTCCTCATCGGATATTTTACCATCACTGAGATACGCCGAAAGATACGATGATAGTTTAATGCATGCAGACACCGACGTGTGTAGTTTTATTATATATTCGTGTAATTTTGTGTTTGTACATGTAGCTATCTTCTTTGCGATAATACTAAGGATACCTGCACATGTTGTTGCCGTTGAAACGACAGTTGTTACAACTGCAGGTGCTGTCATTGTTATTGTTGATAATAATAATCCGGTTCCAGCAATAATAGCAGAAACTGAGTAAACAATTATATCAATGATAACCACACGCCTGCGATATTTTTTTACCTTTACTGTATAATTGTCGATGATATTTTTTAGTTTGGTTTGACACTCACATACTTGATTGTATCTGTAACGATCCACGTCAATAAGTGACTCCGTCACTAAGGCTTGATTCATTATACAATGACGTTGTCATTTAATTAAGTAATTACTTGAAAAGTTTCAGCTACGAATTCCAGACGCCACCAGTAACGTCTCGGGGGCATTTCCGTTGATGTCAACGTAAATGTTTCTTTGATGTTCTTATTTAGCATCACCAGTAGAGGATTATAATGTACATTCGGTGATGATGAAGTGGCCGCAGTAATTTCCAAACCGTACACAGATAGCCTGTATAACCCAGTCACTTCTGCGGTATGTTCGAGAGTGTTATCGCGCGGTGTCCATGTTGATGATCCTGATGCTACTGTGTACACAAGAGAACGCAACGTGTTCTGGTGAGGAATTTTAGTAAGTAACTCTTTTAATAGATTTGTTTTTTCAACAATATTATGGATTCCCCTAACAATATCGTTGATTTTTGTGTTAATGTCAGCAAGTTTTATGTTAACAGTTGGTGGATTTCCAAAAAATTCATTAATAGATCTGTTTATGTTTCTACGAAAATTCAGGAACGTTTGTACGTGATTGGAAAAATCAGTTCTAAATGCGGTCATTTCATCGTTGATTGTTGTTAATGATGTCACTTGATCGCTAGCGATATCATCGATGTATTTTTTCGTTGCAGCGTCGAAATCTGATTCTGATGTTCTAAGATTATTAATACCATTATTATTCATGTTGAGAAATGCACGCATTATACCACCGTTGACTAATACGTACTTAGATTCTTGATCATCGACGTATTTTTTTGTTGCTGCGTCTGTATCTGCGGTTGGGTCTCCAAGGTATGTAATTTTATTTTGATTCATGATGATGTTATCGGTGAATAAATCACCAGCTCGCTTGATAAAATCGTTAACTGACTTACCGGAATCTTGTATTTTACCTTGATCAGCAAAAGTAACGACATTATTAACAACCGCGGTGGGAATTCGTATAAGCACATCTAACAGTTGTATATTGTCTTTAATCGTCCTTGTTTATCCTGAAAAACAACGACATCATTTTGATCCACACTTGTGATATTTAATAAATCATCGATTTCATTTCTGAGCTGATCAAGAGTTGCATATTTAGATAAATCGACTTGCTGCTGAGCTTTGCGAGATCTTCCATAAATATCTACCATTATATTTACTAATATCTGTTTAAGTGTGACAACGTAGTATATTCATGCACGACTTTATGAGGTGGCGTTGTTGATTTTGATACAGCATCTAGTATAGCAAGAACTTCTCGACCACATATTGGCGGATCCGTTAATTTTTGTGTTGGTAATGTTGAATACCAGATCTTAGAACGCGATGCGTTCCGACTTTGCATAGCAGTACTTCGTAATGTGCTAACATATTTTAAAAATTCTTTTTGTGGTGCTAATCCATATGAATCAAAATAAATAATTCCACGTGGATCAATTGCAATGAGTGTCTGGACCAGAGTTTTTATCGAGATTAATAATACCAGTTTCATGTTGCGTTGCAACGGTAGGTAATTGATCAAGCATAAAACACCTCTGAAGTTTTTATTTTTAATTTTTTAGCAGCATTAAGTAAATCAAAATTAGACATAGGAAGAATCATCGAACTCGGTGACAAAGTCACCGGGGCAGTCTTAGACCTTTTCCGTACCATGAATGTGGGGTCCCTGGCAATCTTAGACCGCGACCGTATGCTGGGTCTGATAATCTTTGACGGCCCGGCTGTGGCACGTTTGGTGCTCTTAGACGTCTTCCGTGTTGTTTTGCCCGTGATCTTTTTTTTAAGTTTTCTGCGTGCATAATTCCTTGACCCGTTGCTTTCTTTAACGCCATTCCAGCAGCGGTTCCAACAGCGCCTAATGCAGCAGCTTTTGAAACAGCTGGGGCTGCAGCGGCTATTAATGCTGGTATTGCTGTGAGAAGTGGAAATATACCACCCGTTTTAGCGATTTCTTTAATGGCACTCGCAGATAGATTAAGTCGTATGCCAGTCTTCGATTGTTTGGCTTTATTGAAGCGTTTATACTGGCGTTCTGATAATGATAGCTTATTCGGACCACCTGCGATCTGTTCTCGCTTTAGTGGTATTTTTACCGCACAATTATTTTTTGATGATGTTTGTAGCTTTTTAACCTGACCAGGAGTCAGAGTAACACTAACATGTTGATATGACATTTATAATTATCATGAGTGATCTAATTACATGTTTTCTACTGGGGCATCAATAACTCTCATTCGTCCACCAACACCTTCAAGTAGCATTGATTTATCACTAAGTATGGCAGCGACAGCTCTGTAATTAGGAATAGTTACAGCATCTCTGTTTACGCGAGCTCGAAAATGTATGTCAACGACGGACTGTCTGGTTAAATCTAAATGTTCCAGCGAAAAGTAATAAATCGGATATAATGTTGTAAAATCTAACTGTGATATTTGTAAACCAGAATCAATATTCTGATCACGTCCCATGAATGTCATTAATCGATGATATGTACGTGCAACATGATTTTGATCAAAATTCAACAAAATATCCTCGGAGGGTTCTTGATGTCCGTTTATCCTTAAAGAAACCTCAGAAACACCGAGTTTATCAAATATCATTATGCTTAGATTTTGTGAGTTTACTCGTGCAGCGTCTTGGAAAGGAATAAATATATGCCTTGGTGCTGAAACACCTTGCTGAGAAGCTATATGCCAAGTAAATAAACCATTAACTGCACTTTGTACAGCATCTGTGGTCATTGTCAACCATGATAACATTGATTTACCACCTTGACTCATAAAAGAGAGTAAATGTTCTTCTTCAGCTATTGTTGGAGTCATTACTGGCATCCACAATGAAAGTTTTGTAAGAATTACTTTACCAGCATCAATACCAGGGGGTCTCCATATTGCATCATCGTCGGTACCTTTTGTTACAAGTACAACTGTTTGCTTAGCTCCAAAAATGACTTTTCTGACATTTCTGCAAAATCCAAAGATATGTGATAATGGAATCGCACATGAAAATGCTCTCCTATTACCGCTTAACATTGCTCGACGTGATCTAAATCCTAAGTTAAAATCTGGATCAGCACCATGAATCACCGGCCACACATCAGCATCAGCGTTGTTGGCGAAGTTTCTTGGTCGTCTTAGTTCATATTGTTGATACTCTGGAGAATTAGAAGTATCTTTTACAAACATCATTGATGGACCAGCTGATCTTGAATAATCACCACTATATCGTGCAAGGCCAAGTATTGTTGTAGCAACGTCAACGTCATTCTGAATTGTTTCAATATTTTTTCCGTCAATCATATATATGGCACTATTAAATAAAGCCATAACACCGTTGTTAACAAAACCAACATTAACGTCAGCTACATATTCAGTATCATCTGTTCTTAAAATTTCTCCTTCAACCTCGATAAATGCCTCAGCTGGTAAGAAATATCTGCTTGTATCCTGAACCTGCATCTCAGTTCGTCCTCCACGCTGATTTGGATCTCGTGCATCATAAGAATAATATTGATAATCGCGCACAGATTCATCTTTTAAAACTGGTGCATCCATGTCAAACGCGGGATCAGATATACGCTTGAACATCTTTATTATTATTGTCTTCGTCTAACACGAAGACCGCTTCCTGACTAGCGGTTATATTTTTTTCTTTTTCTGACATTGGTACACTAGCCAACTCTGCTAGTTTTTGATTAGCAGCTTGATTTATTATTTTACTGACATTTGCGGACATCACTTCAGTGCTGGCCAGTTTCACTGGTGGCTGAGGTTTTCCTCGTATTAATTGTGCTAGTCTATCCTTGATTGCTGAGAATGCTTTGCTAGCAACATCACCAACAGCGCCAATACTTTTTTCACGAACAACGTCCATAGCTTTCATTCCTAGTTGCTTTGCAAGCGGTATTGCTTTTGGGGCTATCCTTCTAAATAGACCTTGAACAACATCACCTAGTCCATCTCCGTAGGTCGTTTTGTATACTGGTAATCGTGAATTTATTACCCTGACCATGGTTGGTCTATGAGTATTATGTATGATCATATTATTATTAAGTGATTTTATCACTAATTGCATCTAATTACATACTTAGTCACTATGATAATCATCGTAAGTGACATCGTCACTAATTTCATTAATAAGGGACCGATATACACCAATATCCATAACACCACCTGTAAATAATCGTTGACAAATATCAGTTGCTTCATTAATGATTTCTGGGGAATTATTGCCAGCTCGTTTTCCTCCAATGAGAATTTCTAGTCGATCAACATCAGCAAGGACGTTATTGGGACAAGTAATAAGGCACTTCCTAAACCACTTCCAGTTGCGCCGGTAGAATCGCTAGTGATTCCAGGATCTTGATATTCTTCCTCTGTTATTTTGACTGGTTGTCGTGGTGATTTCAATTGTTTCATTATTTCTTGTCGTTGTTGTTCTCGTTGTTGTAGCTCTTGTTGTAGTCGTTGTGACCGTTGTGGTGATGGCAATTCAAATTGTTGTGGTAGTGGTGGTAGTAGTCGTGGTGATCGTTGTGGTGATGGTAATAGTCGTTTACCTTGTTTAGCTTTTCCGATATGCTTATATACAGCCTCATCAAATATGTTAAAATTATCAATATCTTCATTAGATCTGATTTCTGGAATATCAGTAGCAACGCGATATACATCCTTGATCCAATTGGCAGAGCTTAGAGATTTAACATATCCTGGTTTTACATATTTTTGTTTTTCATAATATCCAAACGCGGCAATATCAAGTAATTGCTTTGGGTCCTTGGCATAAATTTATCTATTATCTTAATTCTGGTTCTTGGTGGTTTAGGTTGTGGTTGTGGTTGTGGTTGAGCCCCAGGTTGAGCTGCTTGAATACGAGCAGCAATATCAACAGGTAATGCTTCAAGAGCTTTCTGTGTTGCCTCAGTTGCTGTAACAATTTTCTTTGTTGGTTCGACAATCCGTTTAAATAATTGTTCTGTACCTTCTGTAAATTCCACTTGAGACTCCTGACGTTCTTGTAGTTGCTGCTTGACAGAATTACGGACGGGTAAATATTTTTTAATTGCATCTAGTCGCTCTCGAGCTAATCTAGTTGAGCAGCAGGCAGGGTGAACCCTACAAATTGGTTTCGAGCAAAGTTGTCTAAAACATAAGG
>JAECUM010036788.1:0-31682 GCA_016617855.1 Megalonaias nervosa | reverse complement strand
ATTGTCAATCCAACCATAGAAATAGCCTAGATCCTCCGAACAAATTGCGATTTGTCTTGTCTTGTTTTATGTTTAATTTTCTTTTTTCCGGTTTATTTTTGGCGAAGATATTTCCCGCGAATCATAGGTATGATCTTTTTATGTAAATTACTGTGCCAACATAGATCCTGGGAATATTTTTGTATTGCAGAAAAAGCAGAGGAGGTCCAAATGAGGTGGCGCATCCTGATTGACATATATAAATCTACCAGTTTGTGGTCCGAATGAGGTGGCGCTTACTGATTGACATATATATATATATATATATATATATATATATATATATATATATATATATATATATATATATATATATATATATATACCAGTTTCCCGTCCTCTGTCTGCAATATATTTGAACAATACAATTTCCTGTTCTTAGCCATTTCTTTAAAAAATAACGAACACAATAACAATTAAACAGGCGACGTTTGCATAAAATGCGCATTACTGTTGTAATTATTGCTAAGTGGCGGGTACATGATGTGCATCTTTACGAGAGCTTTTTTGGGGGGGGGGTTGTCGCAACGACTTCCTAAGATCTTCATCAAGAAGGGTTGGAACAATCCTTTTCAGATTGCCTTGTAATCTTAATCGCAGTCCCACTTATCAATGACTAGTTAGGTAGTTGGATTTTTTTTAAAAAATCAAATTTCTGAGCTATATTTAGAACGACATATTACAGTCATGCCCCTCTTTTTAAAATATCAACACATTAAGTTTTACGGATATCGGGGGGAAAAAAGGTTTAGAGGTTAAATCTTGGGTGGGGGAGTGCCCCTCTCTCCATGTCCCTATGTGCAGGCGCCCATGCTATAATGTCAACATTGTTATTTCATTCATTCATTCATTCATTCATTCATTCATTCCAATTTTATTCTGTTAGTGCGTGACATCGAAATATCGATGGTACTTGTACGACCTGGAGAAACGGCTCCATATTAAGGAACATATTAAATGATGGGCGAAGTGCTATTATCTCATTTTATAATTTATTACTTCGGCGGAAAATTCTATTACTGAGTCTAACTATGAACAAGCTGCATTATACCACAAGACGATTTTTTAAAAAATTCTCTTATACCACTGAGCTTCCGTGCACAGTGGAATTTTCTTGATTTTAATTATGTAATTACCAGTCACAATGTACAGCGTAGATCTCAAGTGTTTGACAATAAGGTCGGTCCCTTATCCTATTTCCAAGGCAGGGCCGGGTTGATTTATATATTGTATGAATACACAAGAATTCGATACATTGTATTCATATGGCGCACAAATACATATCGTGAAATTAATCAGGTCCTTTTTTTCAAACTTAAGAATCAAAACAATTATTCACCCATTGAATAAGAATACAAAGAACCATCGATGTGCAAAAAGAGGGCTCTCAACGACAATCCCAACAGTATTTCAAGTTTTGACAAAACTGAGGCGTTTATATTCACTTTTGGGAGCTAAATTATGCCGCAACTGCGACCTCTTTTTCCAGAACATGTTATACCGTCATGTTTTTCAATGTATGAACAATTACCTTTGCAAATCGATTCATCGATATCTGTCAAAAATGAATGATTATACTGCCTAATGTATGCCATTTTGGATAATGTATAAGTAGGCCAAAATATTACGATTTTTGATGAACGTGAATGCCGGCTCGCGTGATATACAAGTTTGTTATTATTTTATTGGAAATGAGGAATCGCTATGTATATGGCATTTACTCATTTCTACACATAATCACAATCAAGCCTCAAATGTGGTACGGCTATTCAGCTATGGTCCTATAGGGTGAGGGGTGTATACGGGGTCCTTAATGGGGGTAACCCGTAACAAATTATAGTTGTAATGTAATGTAGAATGTAGTAATATGACATGGGTCTAATTCACCAAATAAACGCTTTAGGAGTTATATTATATTTATTTAACGGATTTAAAGGAAGAAAGAAACAAATAAATTAATTATTAACCTCTATCCGAGTCTTACATGGTACAATATAGGACTTAAAATTGACCTATATCTCAGTCTTATCTTGCACGAGATAGGACTTAAGTTTGAAACAAATATTACCAAAGTATATTTATTTTTCTTTTCTGATTCGTAGTTTTAGTATTTCCGGACTGCATTTAAGTGCATCGACTTTTATCGGATCTACATTAAGTTTATAACCAACTTATGTATGCATAGAGAGTTCATTATGAGCTTTCCTTTTTTCTTAAATAAAATCTTATTATTGTAAGTTAGTCAGGATTTATCTTCTCATGCAGTTATGATGAGTTCAACAATTATTCAGTCGAAAAAGGTAGCTTTTGACATTCGTTGACGTCAACGACTTCCGTATAGTTCGACAAGCCGAGCTGCATTGATTTACCAATATAAACTATTATATTTAGCGGACCGAACTCTCAAGTATCTTTTTAATAATACATCTGTGGTCGTACACAGGTGGGCAGAAAAGAAAATATTGGATGGAAAACAACACCGATATGACTCATAAATATTGACCTTTAAACTGTATTAGACATAATTACATGGGTATAAGGAAATTATTACTACATGGGTACAAGTGAATTCTTCTTCAAACTTAACAAAACGGATTTTAGAGCTGGTATAGAGAGATAGATGAACGCAATTACTCCGCAATTAAAACATAATTTAGTCGTATTAGTAGTAGCAGCAAGAGAGGTTTCTAGCTCCGGGACATAAAAAACTCCAGACAAGTACGATTTCGACTTTTTGACTGCTCTATCCAATTTTTATCCCATGACCAAAACAACCTCCATGCAAGTACGATTTTAGTTTTCGGAGGTTTTCAGTTGCAACCTCCATGCAAGTACGATTTTAGCTTTCGGAGGTTTTTAGTTACAACCTCTATGCAAGTACGATTTTAGTTTTCGGAGGTTTTTAGTTACAACCTCCATGCAAGTACGATTTTAGCTTTCGGAGGCTTCTAGTTATAACCTCCAAAGGCCTACTGTTTCAAAAACTTCGGAAAATTTATTTGGCTAAAGTTTAGACAAAATTTTATTTGTTCGATTATTTCTAAAGTTTAGACAAAATTATATTAAACAATAGAATATACAGTAGGAGATGGATTTTTATAAAACGCCAATAAAGAGTGTTGGATTTAATTTGACAAATAGATTTTTCAGAAGATTTGATTCAATAAATTTAGCTTCGAGGTGTACTGGAATAGAACCTAAGATAATAAGCGACTGTATTAAAAACATTAATTGTCACTTGTCATGTAAACTTGGTTTGAGATGGCTGTTTGCTGAAGAAGATGGTGAAAGAATAAGAGGCTGGACAACTGACCCAATGTTATTCATCGACAATATGATTATGTACTTTTTGACAATGATATCTCTAAAGTTTACACAAAATTTATTTTCAAAGTTTAGACAAAATTTTATTTGTCTGACTTATCATCTTCATATTTTTTTGATAATTGTTTTCATACCTGCTAACTCTCATCGGGAGAATATTTGTTAGCATACTGTCAATAATACGAAACTCAGCATCATTATAATTATAAACTTCTGCGTTTTTGTCTTTGATTAACGCTGGAGATTTGTTAACAATAATCGGATCAAATTCAGGTTTTTCATGTATCATTATTAAAATTGCGTTTAGGTAAGCTTTGATCATTAACTCCGTATCTGTTGATATATTAGCAACTACAAAAGCAGTTTCCGAGACGGCATCAAACAAATTGTATAGTCGAACTTGATGTTCTGTTCATCGAACTTGAGCTCATTGAACTTTACTTTCGTCTAACAATAAAAAATAAAAATGCCACGGTCAACTAAAAACAAGACAACCATAAAAAAGAGAACGTCAACAAACGCAAAGCGTTCGTCGAGGTCAACAGCACGAAAAATTAAACAATGAGGAATTATTCTTTCGCTCCACTTTTAGCAGGGCTAGCCGGCAGTGTACTGCCAAATCTGCTAGGAATCAGCAGCGGATTAATGTTGCAGAGACCAAGACGCAAAAAATCGCCTGCGTTAAGCAACCCTGAAATATTAGATAAACTAAAATCAGTATAAAAAAAATCACGGAGTGTATTCCAAAGATGAATTATCTAGTGCACCAATAGGTGGTTCGTGTATAATTAATTTACAAGATTTCAATGACGGATCCGGCCCTCACTGGATAACTGTTTACAATGACAATTATTTTGATTCGTTTGGACTTCCTCCAAATGATGTCATCAAGAAATATATCAGAAAAAACACACACACACACACAAAATTATTATTCTAACCAACTACACCCAGTTGGAATGTTTGCTTGTGGATACTGTTGTATTAGGTTTATCCGGCAGATGTCAAAAGATCCTAATTTTTTAAAGTTTGTTTTACAGTTTGACAAACACCGAAGTGTAAACAATGATAACCTGGCAATAAAATCTTTGACGACGAAATCGTTGCGATAAATTTTGTGTGACAATCAAATATAAAAAATGACGCAGTCATCAACAACATATTGTCTCAAATGTAAAACTGAAGCGTCTAACACGGACGAGCGAACAGAAAAAAAAACAAAAAACAACAGAATGATGCTAAAAAGTATCTGTGGTATTTGCGGCAGAAAGGAAAGTATGTTCTTCAAATAAGTAGCGGCGACAAAGTCGCTGGGATCTGGAATAATTCCACTGACAACAGACGGAATTATTATTGTCATGATTAAAAAATAAAACAATGAAAAGTGCGACATGTAATTGTAATTGCGACAAAGACTTATGTATCGAACAAGATAAAATTGTTACGTATTGTAAATCCTGCAATCGCCGAGAAGTAATTGTCGCTGGCGTTGACATCCACAAACGTATTGGTAAGCTGCCAAAACCAAAAGGAGGTTGGACATTGCCTGGCCACAAATATGTCGGGCCGTATTATCCGCTAGATAAACAACTTGATGGAAACAATAATCCATTACCTGGACAAGAGCCTTATAATCAAGTTGAAGCGATAGCAATGCGTCACGACATCTGTTATCGGGACAGCGAACAAGACAAAGCAGGTTGTGATAAAACAATGCTAAACGAACTTCATGACATGAAGCCGAAAGGTATTAGAGAACGTATTGACAGAAAGCTAATGCAAGGATTAATTGGAACAAATTATAAACTTGGTCTCGCATTTTCTTGTTGGGTAACCAGCTCAAGATTCTCCAACCGATTGTCTATTTTAATGTTGTTAAAATGGTTAATCACAAGCCAAGGATAAATTCCCTGCGGATTGGTCCGTTAAAAACTTCAAACACAAACCTGTTAAACCTTGTTAAAAGATATCCACTATTTTGCAAATTACCCAATACTTTTGTTTTTCGATTTCGTTTTCTAATAATTCCTTTGTCCGAGGCTTCGTAAAGATCAAATACCGGATGAGGTTGATATTCGTCTTGTAAACCAAGGTTTCCGATGTTATCATCATATATCGAACCGTTAACTCGGTAAACTCGTTGTCCTTCCGGAATGTTTCCACAAAACAGCGAGTAAATGAAATCTTTTCTTAGCATTTCCATTCACGTTGTATCTCCTTCCGATTTTACACTAATCTTATAACCGGCCGGAGTTCCATTACCAAACGGTTCTCCGTATTTGATGTGTATCACTGATCCTAACATATTTCCCGCGTACAACTTGTATTTGGGATGTACTTAGTAGTACTCTTGTTCGTTGCGCTTGCATTTTGTGTCATTATTGTAATAAGCAAAATGTTTGTTTAATTGTTTGTAACGCAATTAGATATTTGATCAAACATAATACATAATGCTGAAATTACGCGATATCGTAGAAAATAGCCTTATAGGAGAACCAACAATAATAGCTACCGCTTTTGCCGGATTTGATAATAGCTATCGATTTGATAAACAAATCGTTCTGGCAAATTTTACCTCGAGAATTTTGTTTCATTTGTTAGAACCAACTATATAACGTGAGCTTCATTTGCACAAGGGTTTCAAGATCCTAGTGCAGTTCCACGTTATATTTTCAAAATTATATTTTTCTGGAGATGATGTTGACTAGGAAATTGCAGACCATTTTATTAGCACAAAGTCAAAGCGTATTTTACCACGAACTAATCTTTCCTTCCTCACCGATAAAATACACCAGGAAATGTGGAAGAAAATAGAAGAATACACTGAATCAGGTTCAGGTTGGAAGTTTGAAATGATTGCTGAAATTTTGTTTCACACGATGAAATATAGCGTATTTCGAGGTAGTTCATATATTGACCTGCCGCAGAAATAAAAAACAAAAAGTGCTGCATCAACGTCTAAAATTTTGATAACAAATGCTTCCAGTGGGCCATTCTTTCTGCGATGTTTCCAGCAGAAAAAAAAACGCTGATCGTGTTGACAAGTATTTCAGTTATGTTTCAAAACTAAATTTGACTGATATCAACTTTTCCGTTGCAGAAAATCAAATACCAAAGTTTGAAAAGCAAAATAATGTTTCTGTCAATGTATTTGGTCTTGAAGAGCGTGAAAACTTCTATCCGAGGTATATTTCTGAAACAGCCTAACAATCAACATTAAACTTTCTGTTTTACAAAACTCATTACGTATGGATCAAAACCTTCAACGGACTTGTTGGAAGACAATACAGCAAACAAAACAATAAGAAGTACTTCTGTTATCGCTGTTTACACGGTTGCTCTGACGATGAAAAACTACAAAAGCATCTACAATATTGTTCGGAAGTACACGAATAACAATGCCAGGCGAATAAGAAAAAATTCTGCGGTTTGCCAACTACAAACATAAATTAAAAGTTCCTTTCGTTATCTACGCTGATTTCGAGTGTTTACTTCAGCCTGTATTTGGTACAGAAAATAATCCTAACGGGTCTAGCACAAGAAAAACTCAAAACCATGTTCCATGCGGAGTCGCGTAAAAGATAGTTTGTTGCATTGATCCGAGTTTATCCAAATCGATTAAAATATATCGTGGTCCTAATCCAGCTGTTTGGTTTCTCAAGCAGTTGATTAGCGAAGATGATGCTATTTCAAATCTTTTAAGAAGAATTGTTCCAATGATAAAATTAACGGTTCAGCAGGAAACTGATTTCTCGAAGGCAGAATTTTGCCTATTTGTGAACAAGCTTTTGATCTAGCGCCTGGTAATAAAAAAGTACGTGATCGTTGTCATTTGACAGGACAATATCGTGGAGCGGCTCACAACAAGTGTAATCTAAAGTTTCATGCTCCAGATTTTATTCCAGTTGTTCTTCACAATTTCCGAGGATATGACAGTCACTTTATCGTAGGAGCGTTTGGTGATCCTGAAATAAAGTCTCGTTTAAAACTTGATCACGTGATCAAGTGTATTCCAAATAATTGCGTAAAGCATATGTTGGTTACTTTAGGTAAGTTGCGTTTTATCGACAGCCTGCAGTTTATGGAAGCATCGTTAGACGAGCTTGTAAAAGGCTGTAGCGAGTTTTATAACCTACATGATTGTTTTGTTAATAAGCTTCTTAACAAAAAAGAAGTATTTCCATACGAGTATCTCCATGATTGGAGTAAATTTGAAGAAACTTCTTTATCTGACAAAGATAAATTTTATTCGCAGCTAAAAAGAAATATTGTGAAGCAAACAACAAATACATGAAAGAGTACAATCCTGAGTATATTATTTATCTTGTCGCTAATAACCTTGACGAATATGCAATGTCAGAACCAATGCCGTTTGGTGGATTTCGTTGGATTACACCTGACCAATTTTTAAAGGAAACAGAAAAAAGCTACCTGACGATGTTTCATATTTTGTTGAAGTTGATCTCAATTATCCTGCTTCGTTGCATGATTTACACAACGGTTATCCGTTCTGTGCGGAATCAGTGAAAATCGACTATAGTTTGTTATCTCAATAACAACAAACAATGGCGGGTAATAAAAAAAATTCTGTGGTAAGTAAGCTCGTTCAAAATTTACTTGACAAGCGAAATTTTGCTTTGAATTATACAGTTCTTAAACAAGCAGTAGATGCTGGTCTTGTGTTGAGAAAAGTTCATCGTGTGTTAAAAATCAATCAGTCGCTGTGGATGAAAGGTTATATTAGCTCAAACACTTCAAGGAGAGCTGTAGCGAAAACCAATTTCGAGAAAGACATTTTTAAGCGTATGAACAACTCTGTCTTCGGAAGAAAGATGGAAAATATTAGAAAGCGAGTAAACATTGAACTCGTCAATGATATCAATCGCCGAAACAAACTTGTGTCAGACGATGATTTTGTCAGTATGAAAACTTTTCATGAAAATCTTGTCGCGATACAACGAAGAAAAACAAATTTGGAGCTTATTAAGCGGATTTATGTTGGAGCTGCCGTGTTAGATATGTCGAAGTGACTCATTTACGATTTTCATTATAAATTTGTTAAAAAAAACAGTGGCCATCAAGTAAATTATTGTTTAATGATACTGACTCACTTGTTTATGAATGGAAACCGACGACGTTTATCAGGATATCTTCAATAACAAGCATCTGTTTGATCTTTCCGATTATCCTCGCAATAGTAAATTTCATGATGACACAAATAAAAAAGTTATTGCTAAATATAAGGATGAAATGAATTCGTTCATTATCAAATATTTTATTGGACTGCGTAGTAAAATGTACGCTGTATTGTTGGATAACAATAAAGTAACAAAAAAAGCAAAAGGAATACCGCGCGGGTACGTTAAAAATGTACTGGGTTTGATGGTTTTAAATACGCGCTTGATAGAAGTGTTAATTTATAAGAGCAATGGCTATTCGAACAAATCATCATACACTTGAAACAGATGTTATTATCAAATGTGGATTAAGTAATTTTGATGACAAACGTTATTGTGAAAACGGAATAGATACATTTGCACTTTGGTATTGTCGTTCTGACGATAAATCCATACTTGACACTGACGAAGTCGTTGACGATAAATCTAATGACAAATCTATACTTGATATTATCTTTTCCGACTAGGGTATGACATTTTATCTAAAATATAAAAACAATAACAGTGACAAAAAGCAGTAATAGCAAGATCAAATATTTGATGATCGACGGTAAACAATTGACAGTTGAAATTAACAATAAAACATCAGGAATATGTTTCAGCGGACGTGACAAGCTAAAACTTTCACTTGTTAGATGTGGTATCAGCGAGTATTTCAGTTATCTTGAGAAATTAAGCCAGGAATTGTCAGCAAGATTTAATAACTTCCTTGATCCGATTAGTCAACAAAAATATACTAAACTTACCATTGATCTTGATCGGTCACAACGTATTTTCTATTGACAAAAAATATCCGCTTAATCAAATAGCAATGAAAAATTTGTTCGAATGTCGTCGTTGGGTAAGCAGCAGAATAAAGTTCTGTCTTTACCATCATGATGATGAAATATTTTTGATATCCATAGTTGAAACGCTAACAATAGGTGATAAAGTCGTGTAAAATTTTATCCAACAATAAAAATAATCCTATTATCAGGCAACAAGTATAAATTTTATCTAACAATAATAATACCTGACAATTGTCAGGCGATAATATCTAACTATAAAGTATCAGTAGCAAGGAGAAAGGAGTTGTTTCTGGATCCGAGACCCTTACAAATACATGTCGTCAAGTATGGTTGCCAAATTTTATTTTAAGTATATCCTAAGATGTTGACTGGGATGGGTAACCAGAAAGTCGAACTTGCATTTGTTTGGAGCCTTTTTAAGGTCTCTGACCTAGAAACCTCATTTCTACCTACTACTGTTTTTATTTGCAAGACATCCAACTCTTCTTGCAGATACAATAGCTTGCGATATATGTATAACGCCTCAATAACAAACGGCCACTTACAATAAATAGAATAACAAACATTTTCAGGCCACACACGTTGCCTGTGAAATGACAGGTTATTGGCACATTGACCAAATTAAATGCTTTTATTTAAGCCGTTAATGGTATTAAAATAGGCACGTGCCCCATCAGCACATGTCTTTAATGCGCATGCCGGTGAGTGATGAAGAGCACCAGTTTAGCACACCGAATTTGACATTATTTATTTCTGAAATCTTTTATTTCGTTTTTTTTTTAATTCTTTGATCGAAAGGTGGTACAGCAATAGCCGTACTACATATGTATTGATCTATGTTTGTATTAACACGAGTGTGTAAATCTCTAAGTTTGGTTAGGATAAAAAGTAACCTGCTGAGAGCGTTATAATTTTGTTAAAAATTGTTTAAATTTATAGAACTTAAATAATTATGACTATAAATATTACTTGTTACCTAAGAAATTTAAGTGGGAAGAAAACAGTGCTTTAGTCCAAGTTAGAGCTTTGCCGCCCTTACAAAGCTATTGACGTATAATACACGTTTCTAAACAATCATTATGCGACGAGTTCTCTGGTGAAAGCAGTCTTAAGCTCTCCATATGAAGTTTTAGTATGAGTTTTCTATAAAATAGTACGATTTTTCTATAGAATAGTACGAGTTTTCTATGAATCGAAAGAAAGCTGTTCAGGAATCGCGTGATTCTCAAGTTTACGTGGTTGATCTAGAAGCGACACCAACGTTAGAAACGACTAGAGGAAAAAATAATCCAAACAAAAAGTATTAATTGCTCGGGTATATGAAATTAATACTACCTAATTTGAGCATAAATCTAACCAGAAAGGAAGAGATAATAAATAAAGATAAGTTTTTGTTCCAGCCAAGTTTTACCTTCCCTAATCACAGTTTCTCGGCCAGTTCTACGGATCTTACCACGGCTGTATGCCGATAGCTGCTATTCTGACCATCTCGGCAACTTGAGCAGCACAGATTGACTGTGAAGCTGCGAATGCATCAATTTTTTCCGTATCTTCTCTGTCAATCCTACAATCAGTCCAAACGTCAAAATAGACGACGTGGTCTGAACCCTTTTTTATTTGATTTTTTTTTCTTCTATAAATTATTACTCAGCATACATTCGAGATATATTATTGTATAGCAGAAATAGCAGAGTGGGACGAATGTTTTCTTCCTTTGAAAACGATGTCCGTCATGTTTTGGTTCAAGCTTTCTTAGCATCGTCAGTGGTCAAAAACACATATTGAGAACGTTAGAAGCAAGATTTTTAGTTACTACAAACTTCAAATTCTTTCTTTACCAGACACAACCAGACCTTAAAATTGTTATGTTGTCGTGGAATCCACTTCTCCTATCCGTGAAGTGCGATACGTTCATACTTTATTCAGAGATCCTAGAGTCCAGAAACTAATGTTGAAATGGTTTTCTTTCAGTAACTGAATGGGTATTGTAAAAGTGCAATCGAATGGGAACTGCCCGCAAAATTTACTTTTATAGGAACCGTCTTCAAAATTTACTTCTATGGCAACTGTCTGCAAACTTGTGTTGAGTATGTTCTATCCACAACAATTAGTTAAGAATGGGAATTATCAGAATACAAAATAGTTCAATAGGAACAGTCCTCAAAATTCTAATAACTTGTTACACAAGATATCATAAGTTTCCTATTTAAAAACAAATTAATTAAGAGTTTTATTTCTCTTAATTAAACCTTGAAATTTACTTGTACAGACATGGCCGGAAAAAAAAATCTCGGATATCATATACAGACAATAAAGGATGGTACAGGTAAATAGACTTTTAGTTAATCGTATGGAAGAAGCACCGGTCCTTACTGGAGATTGTGTGGCATACCTTGTATTTAGAATTCTCGAATATACCAGTATATGGTGAAATAAATACTGTGTTGCGTTAATTGATAGGTAATGACGATACCGTTTTGCCTTGTTTATTGTAGTCATGTATGTTCATCCTTGTTAATATACTATCTACACCAGTGTTACGTCTCCATGGATTCCCAAACTGTTACCGTATATCCCTTATAAAGACTAAATAAAAAAAATAAAAACCACCCATTTCTCAAGAGACCTATACTCTTAGGACATGTCCAACTTGAAGATCCTATGTTAATCAGAAAACTAAAGTAAGCAAGTGCTACAAAATGAAGCTGACTTCAAATTACCGATGCATATCGAGGGGACCAGTCGTTGTCATTACGGTCTCCATCTGAAGGCGTTGATTTATTTTTCATCATGTACAGTCCTCACATACGGAGTCGATTGCTCGAATGGATTTTTCATGACCTACCAGCCACTATTAAGGGAATTTCAGTACACGGCCAATTATGTCATTGCAGTTTATCTCCATAGGGGTTTATGCTTGACCCAACCCCATGTATGTCCTTCAAGCGCCTTGCTTAATTTGAAACATGTTTGACATCTCTTTGCTTTCTCGACAACTATTCTCGGTTTTAGATTAAAAATTAATACACGCATACTGAAAAGACGAGAGTTGAAAGCAGGTTGCAATCCAATTAAACTCTCTCTCTCTCTCTCTCTCTCTCTCTCTCTCTCTCTCTCTCTCTCTCTCTCTCTCAGTAGCATTAATACAATTATGTTTAATTAGCATGGTCAATAAATATGATTGAAGCTCTTTGAGAAGCTCAAGCTCTAAAATAGATCAGATAAATAGAACGATAGATGTATGATTGTGCACATACATACATACATACATACATACATACATATCTCGAGTGCGGGAGATTGTTTCGCGAATTCATCGAAACTATCTTTCCTGATATTAACGATTAATCCGCTAACTTACACCATAGTGAAATATACCTCTTTGATCTTTTGAGCCTGCCTTCCAATTAAATATTTGCACAGTCTTTTTCTAAACAAGATAAATCAACAGAAACTAAATCTTAAGTTGAGACGCAATATTGTTTGATAATTTACGCAATTCAAAGGAAACCAAAGGCGCAATTTTTACAATGATCTCTTAAATATAAATTATTTGCTTGATGTACGTTTATTATTGGTCCCTACTTAATTGATTTGTTATTTCATATTCTTGAGCAAAATACAAATCTTCTGCCTTAATATTGTAATTAAAACCTCCAATATGTATTATATTTAATCAAAATAATTTTGAAATAGTAGAGCGTCACAATCATAGCAAAATGGCAGAAGATTGTTTATACAAACCTACTGATTGTACCTCAAACGTGAAGAGCAAAGAGACTGTATATTTAATAGATTGCTAAAGAATAAACACAATGTTTGTTGATTCAATTGAATGGTTTGTGATATGTTTTCATATTTAAGAGTTTTATGTCACCACAGAATAATGTGTATAGCACAAAGATTTTCCATAGATTAAAGATTTCTATACCTATTAAAAAATCAAACACTCGGATTGTGCACTCCCCAACACACACAAGCACACAACAGCAGAGATTTGCTTAATGCGATTTAATTCCTCAATGCCTTCTGGCGAAATATAAATCTTCCTAACAAGTTAACAATGATGGGACACAAATTGAACAATTGTAAGTTAAAGGGAATATATATAAATTCGTACTCTTTGTATTTGACATTGTTAACTTTATAAATAAGAAACCGTAAATAAAATTTGTGGAAAAAATAATACGTTTTAGTTCCATCTTTTGAAAATCTAGCGTAACTATCGCGTTTTCGGCACCCGCCGTATTGCAGAGGTAAAGTGCACTAATGATCGGAAAAATCAAAGGGTGTCCGAATGATTTTTTGCCACACGCTGTCTGTTTTCACGCAACGCTATATTCGCGACAGCTATGGTGTTTTTCGAGTGTCAAAGATTTACAAGTACTAATCCTTAAGTTACGTTTGCTTTCAATCAAAAATGTGCCTTTTTTGGGAACCTACAAGGACTTAATTTTGTGACGATTTCAGACGTAAGTGAAAGCAAATAGACGATAATGCGATAGGTGGAACTATCGCTTAAAAACAGCTAAATATGGATTATCTCGGCCGAAAGTTAAAAGTATCGGTTCCTATTTTAGCTTGAAGATCAATAATATTTGACTTATTAAGTAAATAGATTGTCGTGTTTCTGCAAGGAACAGTTTTAAACATTGTAAATACAAACCAACTTCTGACGTCACAGACAGTCTCTAATAGCGGCCGACAGTAACATTGATAATTCAATACAAAAGATTTGTGCGTTCTGCTGTGGAGATTATATAAACAATGTCTGCAACCTACAATTTGAAATAGATAAAATGTAAGGTAGGCTTTTCCTTTAATATCCGGTATAGCTGTACTTGAAAAGATCGATGTGCACAAACGTTGTTACCCCGAGTCACCCGGCCCTCTTCGGTCGTCATCACAATATAATGGAAGCCACACAAGGATCTGGGGAACAAATTGCTCTAGGACAACTCCGGAAAGGAAAACACTGATAGTACACGAAAATGTTTCACCACTTTTTGTAATATTTCTTTTGCTTCTGAATTAGAGATGCGTTTTTAACGAAAAGATCGATACATTTACGGTGACTGTACTAGACATTCTAGCTTCAGCATTATCTTTTCGATTTTATCACGGGAATTTTAGCAAATTCTTTCAAAAGCAAGGTAAAGCAAGGTAAAAATTGAGAAAAGGCCTTTCTGCAATTTTCTAGCAAATTTCAGCTTGTGGAGCAGGGATGTTATCCAGATGGAGCTCTCGCTTTTTCTCGAAACAACGCCACCGCCACCATGGTTATTGTTTGTATCTCATATTTCATGGGATTTGCGAAAAATAATGGAAAACTGTAAGCCTTGAGTCAATAACTATAGCAACATAATTGTTAACCTCTAACGGTTTTTTAGGGCAAAAATCGAACGCAGAATGTCACTAAAACGACTCATGCTATAAGAGGAGATAACTACCTGTGAAGTTTTAATTGGAACAACTTTGTGTAGCATGCAACGGGAAAGACCGAGTATGTTTCGATTACAGTATGTCTACTTAATAACCGGGTGTAAATAGTGTCCATTTTCAGCTACCCTTATGTTCGTTTTTTGTCATAATTGTTATATTGACGTCAAAACTACTCAATTAATGTCATCACTAAAAGCATCGTAAGCAAATATTTTGAAGCCATAAAAGCATTTTTTCTTTTCTTTCATTAAAATGTTACACTGATCGGTCTAGTCACATGTGCAGAATATGAAATCCGGTATGGAATTAAAAGGAAATTAGCCGTTATTGTAATAGTTATATTTTAAACATGTATCTTCTGATCATTAATTATCAACGGATATTAATACAAGATAATAGCTGAATCGTTTTCTTTAACTGTTTCGTAGAATCAAGAGTGAACTGTATTTATGTTTACCTATTTACATTTATAGCATTGCACAAGCTAACTTCAGTATACACTTTGGATGATGTTTATTGCCATCATTTCCACGGCCTCGATCAACGTTATTTGAACGCTGTATTTTGGCATTATTTCCACTATGCCGATAAATCAGCCCCGCACCCGTGATGATATTGACTGGCGGTATAGGGGCAGATATCACGTATTCATTAAAACCTGCAAAGGTTTGCAGCAATATTGGCTGTACACAACAGTGTACTTTTTATACACTTACCGGTATTTCACGCGGCCGTGGAGCTACTGTCGGCTGAAGGGTTCTTTTGCAAACATGTTCGTTGTATTTTCGGAGCAAATACTATGTCTAGTGATTTGTAAATCCACGTGGAAGAGATTAGCGTTAGGACTGGTCGGCCTGATGTCAGGATAATGTGACTGAGTGGGACATGATGCCATATGTCTGCGGCATGATGTCTCAGTGCTAGACATCACTATAAACTGCCACACTGCATACATCATAGCGATATGACTGAAAAATTGTTAAAGCTACGTTAAAATCCAAATCACACACACACACACACACACACACACACACACACACACACACCAAGTTTAATGAAGATATTGCGGATCCAGATTAGAGTCTAGTTGAACAAAGCTAAAATAAAGAATGCCAATTCACACCATTTAGGTAAAGAAAAGTAAAGTTATACGTCAAGAAGAATTTTGTAAGAACAATATAGCTGTTTAGAGTATGGCGTAATAATATCGGTGATGTCAGTATTTTCAAAATCGATGAGATCAAAACATATCCATTTGATTTAAACAAACCGCAATTTTTGTCGTTTTCCTGAATATTTATTTTGTTTTCAATTTTATTGTAGTCCTATAGCGTAGCAAGATATAGTCAAATATATGTGTTTTTGAAGTTTTTATTCACATTTTGATTTCGTTAAACGTTATGCTTCTAAAGCTGAGTTTATTAGTGAGATCTAAGCAACGAAAGCCCCGATTTTGCATCTGCACAGTTACATCTGCACAGTTACAAAATATGTTCTCATTTTGGCTAGAGTCGTTTCATGAAGATCGGCTTTAAACTTAAGTTTGTCTCTTTTTTTAAATTTTCAAATGGAGACTATTTCCACTTGATGAGAATCAGTTAAGTTACTTAGAATATGGAACTCTTCGTTTTTGAATCGAATTTTTAATGCGTATTCTACCATGTGGCACCAATTTTGTGTAACTAAATCTAGGTGAAAGAGATGGGAAATGAAACCGAAAATGTCTTTAACGCCGTCTTCTGATCGGTTTTCTGCTCCCGTAGTTTCGCTTTTGCTGTTCTTTGCGGATTTGTGTGTGATTACACAATCTTCAGTAATGTAAAGAATGAATATCCTATAAAATAGATTTGGATCTTATCGATTGATGCCTCAAGTACATCAAAAATTATTACAATAAAATTATGCATTGTCGGATATCCCGGTAACGTAGTTAAAATGAGAGACATATACATCACTTCTCATCCAGATGTATCTTGGTGCCACATAAGGACCCTTAGCGATCGAATGAAAAGATATCATTTTTGAGTAATTCAAACAGATGTTCTCTATCATACATGTAAGTCAATCACGTTCACTTGTTTTCTGTCAATGTCGTATTCCAGGCATGGTCAACATACCGACCGCGGGCAGCATCCGGGACCTGATTTTATCTTGTTACATTTATATCATATACGGGTACATTTAAAAATCGCTATCTGGCTCGCGCACTTGAGGAGACATATGCCATAATGATGAATGTTGTATGTTTATTGTTTCAAACAGAATGCGGAAGAAAAGATTCCCTGTTTGGTTTGCTTTTTTAAGATACGAAAGGAGAGACTGTGTGAAAACATTTTCAGAGAGATATAAATTCCTTCGGAATTTAAATTGTAATTTTTACAGAGCAAGCTTTACGAGAAACTACGTATGCATGCATGTATGTATGTATGTACGTACGTACGTATGTATGTATGTATGTATGTATGTATGTATGTATGTATGTATGTATGTATGTATGTAAGTATGTCGTTTAACTGAACAACTTCACAAAGCTTTATATAAGTTTTAAATGTAACAAATAAAGAATTGCAGTAAAGAACAAAAACTTTACGGAAGACAGAATCAGCCAAGTATATATATATATATATATATATATATATATATATATATATATATATATATATATATATATATATATATATATATATAATATATATATATATATATATATATATAGTGAAGATGATAAAAACCCTGTGAAAGGTATATGCAATTAAAGATAGGGGCAAAAGTTTAAAATCGTGAAAATATATGGACCCAACAGTATATCAGCCGACAGAGTTCGTTGTTGGTCTTTTCCTACTTGTCCGTGGCTTTTTGTAGTGTAATCGTTTGGTATGTACAACCATCAACGACCCTAATCTTTTCATATGAAATGAAAAAAATAAAAACATGAGAAAATGACTGAAACAGTGTTCTTACAACATCGTTTATAAGACACTGCACAGAATCAGAATGAATAAAAGTAAATAGTACTAAGTGACTTTGCAGTAAAGTCACATTAATCGTGCAGACTTGATTATAGACTTTGAAAAGATGCATTGGGAGAGACTGAAATAGAAAATGAAGACAAAGCATTTAACTAAAATGAGAAGCAATATCACGGAACGTAGTCGAAACGCGGATATGACGTCAGGCCACAGGGGGACTATGAAACACCTTATATGCGTCTGAGATCTGAGCGCCCCCTATGAAATCACATTTTATGCATGCATATAAACCATATCTGATAAGACTACACATTCGTAATTTCAGCAAAGGGAACTAATAGGACATGATGCATTGAAATGGCTATCACAGAGAAGGTAGTTTGCGATAACTTTGACGAATATCACATGAACATTTTTTGCGATAACTTTGACTATACTTGAGTTTAAACAATATTTATTTCAAACATTTCAAAGAATAAACATGGCGCTAAGCTAAGCAGACGATTTGCGTTAATGTACTGACCTACTATTATGAACCATAATGATGATGCTTTATTCTGACATTTACCATCTGTACTCGCTAATAAGACGATATTTGTTCTTTTGCAGTTTGATTCGTCTTATAAGCGAGTCCATACGGTAGAGCTATATAAGGTTGAGTATCGTATCTTTGATTGCATCATGGATATCATTTGTGTTATGAAAAACATTCAGAAAATATATCACCTCGATTTCGTAAATTTTGTTAAAAACGAATGGAAAATTATTGAGTTTAGAATTGCTGTACAAGACTATGGATAAAGTTCCATTAAAATGAATGTTTTCTGCTGCAGGATACGGTGTTTTAACCAGTACGGTAAAAAATGGATAGAATTAAAGTAAATCTCTCTCTCTCTCTCTCTCTCTCTCTCTCTCTCTCTCTCTCTCTCTCTCTCTCTCTGTATATATATATATATATATATATATATATATATATATATATATATATATATATATATATATATATATATATATATATATATATGTTATGCAACGGCTGTTCATGGTCGATGTTGTTCCCAGTTGAGCTTGTTTTATAAGCGCCTTATAAAAAAGTATATACGGTAGATATCTCTTGATCCATCAACGCTTAACATTAAATTATTTGAAGCATCAAAATGATTTGTACATTGATTTAATCATAAATTATGTGAACAGAAGAAGTAATATGTCGAATTTCTCCTAATACATGAACATTTATTGTAAAGCGCTGGAAAACGTAATGAACACGGCGAATACGAAGACGATAACGGAGATGGCGACGACGACGATAATGGTGAAACAGTACGCTCAGTTTCGATCAAAGTAAAACTTGGTCAAGCATCTTATAACTTTAACCGATGCAATCCCGTTGGAAGGAAATGGGCCCTCTGAGGTTGTCTTCGGGTCATCAATTATCACTGGATGGAATAGGTACAAGATGGCAAAAGAATTAAGAACTTCAACTTACATCAAGGAGACAATGAGAAAAAAATATTGTTTTTACTCAAAATACATCAGAATAGAGGCGAATGTTTTGTGCAGGTTCTTGGAACTGCGAAGTATTTTCTAACCAGAAAACATAAAAAGTTTTTTTCTTTCTCCCAAACCATGTTTCTCTCGGCAACGATGATCAGCGGGTGAACCAAAATAATTCCATCAATGTCATGCAATAGATGAGTGTGCTTTATCACATCACAACTGTGTTATTTCGGTTAATGCACCCATATTATGTTTTCCATATCAGACACGTGTGATAACAACGCATGACGTCATAATACAGCTGATGACGTCATGACGTTGCACGCGGCTAAGACATAATGTCAGAAGCATCCAGATGTTTGAGAAAGTAATTACTGTGCTATTTTTTTTTAATAATGTCAGTATTTAGGACATATGATATAACATTGCAAATCATTTCAAAGTAAAATTCATGAAAAACGTTCAAGTTGCTTGCAAAGACTTGAAGTTGACGTTAGTCAACCTGTTTCGTAGATTTCACCGAATATTCATGTATGATCCTATCTGAATGATTCGGTACAACTAAAAAAAAAATTCGAGATTAAGTCTCTCTCTCTCTCTCTCTCTCTCTCTCTCTCTGTGTAAAAATATCAGAACAAGTTTTGAAATCCCGCCAATCCAAATCACAGAATTTAGATGTTCTTTTGTTTAGTCTTATTTAATATTTCATGACCTTGACATACCAAATATTTAATGATTATGACACACGGCAACATAAATGGTTGCAGTGAAACATTTCAATGACACGTGGCTTCTGAGCTCTGAACCACTGTTTATATTGTTCTATCTCATCAGTAATCGGAATTGATGGCATTCGATCTGTAAATTAATTTGGATAAGTTCGGTATTTTACGGCGCAACAAGGTTATTTACTGTCCTGGTAATTGTTGTAATGTGCCTTGCCCAATGTCACACCATGGTAACCAACTCGGGCTGATCCGATATTAGGATTCAACTCGGCACGCTTTCTGTCGCGAGACAGCAGGCACTGTAAGTGCTTGGCACCAGCGGCTCCTACCTCCTTTCGTCGCCTTTTACAACATGAGGGAACAACAACAACAAATGAAAACAAAAAGCATTTTACGAGCTTGCCATCATTCAAAGTAGTTACATATCAAAATGAAAAGCATAAACGAGGTAACTTGTACATTTTTAATATGCATACAGAAAAAAAAAATGTTATATGACTCGTATTTTTGGAAAATACGAGAATTTTTGCCGAAGATATTAAATTGTTTTTCAAAAAATGTAGCTAGAGGGTTTGTATGGGTTTCAGGCTAAAAACAAATATTCAGTTCTTAGCTTCCAAACCAACGTCATATTTCTAACGTCAAATATGAAAAATAGGGTTAAAAATATTTCCATTTCCTTCCAACGTTTTGTTGTCATAATGTTTTGAAGATCTTTTTATTTGAAAAGAAAAAATAATGGAAATATGAATGTTACAACCACTAATACATACAGACAAAATGACGATATTTTTCTGCTTCTTTTTTTAGAAAAACTACGTCGAATTAATGTCTGAAGAAAACGATGATGATGAAGACGATGAATAGGACAATAATTATACATGGTGATAAAGTTGTTATTGCTATTGTTGTTGTTGTTGCTTCTGCTGTTGGTGTTATTATTATTATTATTATTATTATTATTATTATTATTAATCTTTTGCGAACATGTTCGCTGTCGCTGTTTTTGCTTTCTCATTGTTATGTCATTGGTTGATTGCTTTATATTTTATCTTCAAATCATCTTTCTCTTTTCGTTTTATATATATATATATATATATATATATATATATATATATATATATATATATATATATATATATATATATATGGACAAGTCTTTTGTCATAGTCAATAAACGTTGAACGTTGGTGTGTGCGTAGGTGACGACAGGTGCCCCTGGAATGAAAATGAAGTCCTGAAACGCTGACGTCTTCACACCTTTCATCTCCTGTCAGATCTTCACACGGTGGATTAGTGAAGCGGCTTGTTTTTGCCTATCTTTTGACGATCAACGGCCAAAACAATGCAGAAAATGTCGGAAAAGGAGATGCCCAGGGTTGGAATCTAAAGACGTCTATGATTTGCCGATTTTCCATTATTGTAGGCATATTAATCATGTCCACGTGTGTTCTATTTTCCAGAAATATGTAAACAACAAATTTAATTACTCCATCGCTCTTGACGAGCTTTGTTCCTCTGTGGCTGTGCTCGCGTAAGCGTTCTGAACGGTCTTATCTCTCCCCATCAAAATTGAACAACACACCGTATATAATGATCCACGTGCAAGAACCGTACAAGAGCAACAGACGACAATTGGACCATTTTATCACTTCCAATTTAATTATTTCTTGAATTATCACTATTGTATCAGATCTTGAGTTAATTGTCATGGCGAAATACAAAAGAATGCACAAAGAAAGCGACGCAATAGGACAGAAAGGTCGGTTTTGATTTGTGTTTAACTGGTGCAGCAACTTAAAATTTTGTCATCAAAGCAAATGGAGATACTTCCGTTTTTAGAAGAGTGCAGGTTAATTGCTAAATAATGGATGTTTTGCTTCAAATGTAATGACAGTTCCTATGTGCGTGCGAGTGACCATTGCGTGTGTGTGTGTGTGTGTGTGTGTGTGTGTGTGTGTGTGAGAGAGAGAGAGAGAGAGAGAGAGAGAGAGAGAGAGATGCTGTTGATTCTAAACGACCGGGCCATGGTCATTTTGAGACGAATATAAATCGCACTACTAAAATAGTAATTGTCTGGCAAATCGTTACCACAACGCGATGTACTGTCAAGAATCCAGACAGTAATAATAATGACGAAGTGTACACCTTATGTGTCAACATATTTAAATAATATAATAGATCAATCAATATTCTCAGTTACGAGATTTATCAATTTTAACTGGGAAAGAAAGAATGAAAGGAATTAAACCCGAAAGAAAGAAAGACGGGGTTCAATTCAATAGTTTAACTTTATGATATTTACAATGATAAGAACAATTTAATAATAATAATAATAATAATAATAATAATAATAATAATAATTGTTATTATTATTATCATTATTATTATTATTATAAGCTGATTTATGCATGAATGGGGACCTTGATCTCCGTTGAATGATATTGCGCAGCAATTGGTTGATATAGAATTTCTATCCTAATAAAATATAATTTAGCGAAAATTGAAATAGGCCAAAATATTTACATCAACTTCCATCCATATATATATATATATATATATATATATATATATATATATATATATATATATATATATATATGGAAATTTAAATACTCACGCTGTTCTTTAAATTTTACAAATACTGTTTTGAAGATACTGAGATACTGCAGTTGGAATAAATGATATCTAAATAGCAGTATGCCCACCTGCTGGATCCCTAATAATTTCTTCAACACATGAAACATGCATGGAGTTGCATATGATGCAAAAATATATGCATGTACAAACATTAACTGCATCTAGATTAGTCAACTAGATAATTCTCCTGACTTTGAAAGATCCAGTATGTGTAAAGTATGTACAGTTGATTGTTACCAATACGTGTCGCTCATCTTCCCTTTCTCTTCAGACCTCAAAATACATTATCTACATCTTATAGTTCATTAACACTTTTATGTATAAGCGATAAATATACTTGTGATGTACTCTGGAGATGGTACAATGTGTTGGTGCCAAAGCAGTCAGTGTTTATCCCTGAATGATGTACGTAGCAAGTTAGCGTCACAGTCTGATAATTTCCAAGATTTTCGCACAGAAAATATGTGGTATTGTGGGTATAACGCCATTTTCAGACCGCAGAAAGAACCACCAATCCACGGGAATCTACAAGCAAGCTTTCTCCCATACCTACTTTGGTCGAGCAAAGACTCGAACTCACGCGGACAGATTCTATACGTGTAAGTGATCTGTACAGGCAAGCTTTCTCCCATACCTACTTTGGTCGAGCAAAGACTCGATCTCACGTTGACAGATTCTATATCTGTACAGGCGAGCACCTTCGACCACAAAGTTCCTCACTATTACTTTTACATTGTTTATGTAGTCGGTCAAAAAAATGGGGAAAGGGTCCATTCAAATGAGTCAAGGTCTTATTAAGACCACTGGTCAACTAATCAGACCAGACTTTATGTTAGGCTCGTTCTGAATGGTTAAATCCTTTGTATGAAGCTATGTTCCCTACTTGTTTTCCAAAAATTTCGACCCTCCTCTGCTGTATGTCATCTGCATGAAGTTAAATTTTGCCAGATGTTGGGACCTTTGTTATCTCTAACGATCCAAAATAAAAACTTCTCTCTGTTGTGCTGATGATTATTATCGCATGTTTAAGTTAGAATTATTCCGTACCCGTTTAAATCCAGTCTAGGAACTAGAATGCATGCATTAAAAAAGTAACCGAAATTCATTTTTTTTTCCTGACCCTGTTCTGACAAACTCGTTTTTTTTTTTTTTTTAACAGGTACGATGGTATGGAGATTTATGTAATTGAATTTGCCTATATGCTTTCCTTTACTCAAATTTAAAAGAAAGTCGGATCAGCTAAATGTTTTTAATTTCATCACGAATATTTGATAAACAGTTTGCCCTGTAAAACTGGTCGTTCACTCCGAGACCATAGTTTCACATTGGAACTCTGGCATTTAATCGGATCTATATACATACAGCATCTGGTACATACTGAATGCTTCAGTAATACTAATTCTCGCCAACATACACATTTCAGGATTCTTCTGTAAATAACACATGATCCCATAGTTCAAATGTCGAGATTCACTTTCAATTTAGAAATTTGCCCAATAGCAAAATGCGAAACTGTGGAGTGCAACCTTTACCAGACACGTGTTTGCGTTAAAGTTCAGGTGCTCGTGAGACAGCATATAACTAATCCTCCATCTTTTGTGAATGTACGGAATCTCCGTTCTTTTTCCCCATAATGTAAACCAAGCAATCAATCACTACAGTTCAGGGGAAGTTTCCAAACTAGCAGTTATGTGGATAACGTAACAGTTATGCAAATGACGTCATTGATAAGTTACTGGCCTATAATATTGGCCTACCAGGTAACTTATGGCGTAGATCTCATGGAGCCACGCGAGGTCTGGTTGAACGAAATTTGCTAAATGTTACTTCGTTGGGACCTGACCTAAATTGGTAGTGTGACGCAATAGTCTGCGAAGGTATAACAAACGATATGGTAATGTCGCTGATTGTCTGGCAGGTCAGTCTGCATTCCTTATAAATACCTAGATGTCACGTATATTCTCAATTTTGATATTTGTTATATTTTGGACTGACCACACAAACTATAATATGATTCATGTTTGTATGCGGGTTCCTTTGTTTTGTTGTTTATTTCAGGGAGTGGGTGCTTGTTTGTTTGTTTGGTTGGTTTGTTGGTTGGTGGGTTGGGATTTTTCCTTCTGCACAAAAACGCACATCGGCATTTTCAGCGACTGATTATAACCGCATCGGCAGCGATGTTAAACTAAACTTGAAAGAATGCAGAAAATATGTAGAGAAAACTTTTATGATGGGAAGACATGTCTTTGTAGTTTCAGGTTTACCGAAGCGCCTTCTATTAGAAAGTATTTTACAGACCATCGTATGGCGAATCTCTCACGGAACGACTCACGATTCTGGTGGACGAGACTTCCTCTCTGTCTGAGTGGATTACTCTGAGTCACGCGAAAGTCTGGTCGAACGAATATACTTTTGCTGATAATTGCGTCACACTTCGGGTGCTCCTGAGACTACATATAGCTATCATCTTCCATCTTTACTGAAAGTATTTTTCGTAATTTTTCCCAGTTATTCACCGCGCTGATGGGAAGCTGCCATTCATAGCAATGCAGGGATAAGTGTCCAAGCTAGCTGTTTTGGAAATTATGTCACTGTCAACTCGTGTACAATGTCTGAACAAAGCGAGGTCAAATACAATATTTCAGAAAATGAATGCATGATTTCAAAACAATGAATTTAATCAAAATGATGGATAAAAGCTAAATCGTCTCTCTCGTCACCCAATCCCCACCCAATAACGAAGACTGGTTCCCTGTCGTTCATTTGGCTAAAGCACCAGTTACAGTTGAGCAGCGGTTAAATCTATCTCAGAATATAACAGATATGAACGAACATTTCCGAAATATTTCTGTTTAAATTCGTAAAACGATTAAATGTTTAAAAATTGTAGAGAAACCTGTTTAACTTTGAGAAACAAGCCTCTTAAAGAAAGAAAAGAAAATGTCTGATCGCATGCTGCACAGCAGTAATTATCCGTTCCATATTGCAATATGTCAGACAATGCAAGTCTGTTGTGCAATGTAGGATGTGTTTCTGCTATTGGTCTATCGTCTGCTTAATGAGCCAAACTTGAGTAAGACTTGTATGTTGAAACTTCATGTAAGAAAACAGCACACAAGTCCTGCCAAAATTCAAGAAATTCTCAATTGCTATTACAAGTGAACTTAAGTTTAATTTGCAAGTGAAAGAAAAGCAGATTTTCCACTCAGATTTGCTGCAATTTTCTTGCTTTATTTAATTACATCTAACATTTTCAGGGGGAAAATAACACGTTTAAATCAACAAGGACATAAATATTCGATTGCGTGATTTTATACCGAATGTTAGACAGGGCCAAACAACGTGAACACCATGCTTCGTTACTAACGTGCACGTAAATTGAATTTGGTAAATCAGGAACTAGTTGGGCAACTAATTCGTTTTAGATTTAAAAGGGCGTAAACTTCCAATTTCTCAGCTACGGAGACCACGTGACATTTTACATTAGGTCCATGATTCACTACACCAATAAGGTAACCCTATAAATTTAAATTTATTCATCTAGTGTGAGGAGCACACCATTCTTGGACAATACTGGATACATTATGTAAACCAAGGTTGACTTATTGATTAATATGTTAGGAAACTATTTTATTATAGTCTTCAACATGACAGTGTGAACTATTACTTTTGGCAGTTATGTATTTAACATGGATAAAATGGGTATTATTTATAACAACCAATTGACAATATATGTCTCATGGAATTGACTTTTAAAGTTTCCATTCAACTTCGAAACAAATAATTCCCTATAATTTCGTCACGTTTCGTTCAGCTTCGTGTGCCCAAAGGTAATCAAAGGACCTCGATGCACACCGACAATGTGGAACGAAGTGGTTCAATGATTCTTGGCTAGCTATAAGATGTGCTTGGTAATGAAATGTAAATAAACTTAACTCTTTCTATATCTAAAGGAAAAGAATTCATATGTTAGGAAGGAGGGACTGTATATTGGTAATAGCCCGTAAGTGAAGAAATGCGCACACCTTACTTGAATTGTCAATGCGATAGCGTTAATATACCTCCCATTAGCCTGTCCGACCATATACGTGTACTTATATGCATGAGTACGTAATTTGTGAGAACAACATATGACATTTTAAATATCCCCCACCCCCATCCCCACAATTATGTTTCCTGACAGACGTATCGGTTTATACTTCAAAGATTTTCAAAGTGCAATAAAACTTATTTGAAGAAACAAATATGTACGTGGGTACGCGTCTGTTTTCCATATCTAATGCTACAAAAGAAAGAAAGAAAGAAAGAAAGAAAGAATGCAAAAATAGCCGCAACTAAATACAGAGTTAATGCAGCGAAAAAGATTTTTTTTTACAAATTGCAAATTAAGTGGGCAGAAAGATTGCAAATAATATTGTACGAAAGGATTAAAATCGTTTAAGAATTTAAATTTCGTCTCCAGCGTTTCAGTTCGAACGACTGACCTAATGGTAAAGTGGCAGTATGCGGCCGTCAGGAGAATACAGTGGGAATTCTGAGGATAGATCAAACCCGCTTGTTCCTCTACTCAGGGCAATTTTAGAAAAAAAAACAACAACCCCACCCCCAAAAAAGAAAATCACCCCCCTCCACCCGCCCCCCCCCCCAAAGCAACAAAAGAATTACTGACCAAGTAGAATGTACGGGATACTTGACCAGTGTGGAATAGTGGGCAGCACGACAAGGAAATAGCATGAATAAGAAATTAAAAACTTAAAATAAAGCATATATTTGTAGCAGTTTATGCAAGGATTAAGAAACCAATGGTATTTTCAATGGAGTTGAGTACACATTAAGGGCAATATTATGGAGTTGAGTACACATTAAGGGCAATATTAATTTTGTGTTCTTGATGAGTGTATCATAGTTCTTAAATGACTTGACACTTGCTCATTTGTTTTAACTGTTAGTTACCAGTTTATAAGACAATATAAGAAGCGATGATACAAAAAATATTGGTGTGGTATCTTAATTATTCGTTAGTGCTGTCGTGTGGTGGGGTACCTTCATTGTCCCTACGTTTAAAATACGGCGTCTTGTCTAATTTGTCCATTTGTCTTTCTAGATCAAATGGTTTTTATTTCATGACAAGTCTAAGCGCATCATACCCGTGAAATAATTTGTTGTGCATAACGTCAAAAGAATTTCTCCTCATTACAAGCTATAACTGAGAAAAAAAAAACGTCTTTGTTCCTATGTTTTGTCTCTGAATTTGAGTTAAACATTTCCTAACAATAGGTTAAACTTCAAGTCCTGAACTAGAAGTGTGACATTTGTATATAGTTTCAAATTTGCAATGAAGTTTACGATAGATAGATAGATTGATAGATAGACAGATATCCCCGTTTTTTTTTTTCCTCACAATTATATGTATATGGCCATAAAACAAGAAGACTGATTTGACTTTTGATGTATAAAGAGCCTTGAGGAGTAAAGAAGTATGAAAAACTATCTAATACATCATGCTGACTTGAAAATCACCAACCTATAATATTTGTAATGAAATATTTACTTCGTCAAAACGCACAGGAATTTTGTATTTGTCACAAAGTGTGACACAAGTGGTTTATGAAACTTATTTAGATTCATATCAATCCCTTGCCTCTTTTGGAATTTAAAGCACTTGTTTACTCTTTTATCATCGAATTCCCCAGACACTGTTGAAAATTACATGCAAAGTCAAAACTGTTAATGAAAAATAGTTCCTACAATGAACTGGCCAATGCAGGGTATATACCTGTAAGACTTTTAAATCCTTTTGCTGTCAGGTTATCAGCTGTATGCTTGATGCCGAAAATTTAAATCGTTTTACCAAATTAGTCCTATGACGTCGTTGTTAAAGTAATGAATTATTAATTATTAATATTTTAATTTTGTGAAACAAATTTTCATAACATTTGATAAATATCAAACATGAAAACATAAAATATTTGTTTAACAATTACGATTTACTCGATGGATAGTTTGACAATGATGAGCTGATTAATGACCGCAGATAAATTAGTCATAAATCGGGGCCAAACGCCTTGGCAGGTTTTTTCTTCACGTACAATTAATAAAATCTTATATCAGACAAAAGTCACGGTAGCTATTGATACGAGTCATCCACGGGTATTCTTCTCTGTGAATCGGATGGAGTGATGGATAGGATTACATATATTAAGAAATATGACACGTCTGTTTCACAACCGCTCACGTGTGGAGAGCGGAATATTTTATCTCCTTATCTATTCCCAAGAGATAACAGCATCTAGATAGTAAGCACGAAACTGATAGGCAGCATACGTGACGCGGATTGTGTCATCCTAGACTGAACAGAAACGGTCGCATTAGATGGCTTTAATTAAAAGTTGGTACACAGTTTCATCTGCGATCTTATGAGTTTCCTTCAAACATAATCTGAGAGGCTGACAAACTTTGAAGGAAAAAAAAATAAATCTTTCTCTTCCGTTCAATCGTAAAGTTTCAGCAATAACAGCGAAGTTCTGCATACGTATACGAGACAAACACTAAAATAGAAGCATACAAATAAAGCAAAATATTATCCACGCAAAAAATCACTTACTATCATACCTTAAATAAAATATAATATGACCAACAATATTTTTAAATTGCATCATATGTTTAATGAAAAATATTTGTAAAGATCTTCCACTTTATATATTATTATAATACTGTGTTTGGCATCAGTACAGACGTGTATCAAACAAAACATTTTGTTCTCTTTTTCCAAGCAGTACATGAATAGACAAGTCAACTCAATACACAGGAATGTGAAATGAGCACATTACGTACAATATAGGTAGTACGTACGTACTTATAATCAGGTGCTAAAATGCGGAGTTCGATAGATGGTGTTAGTGTGGATTTTTTTTAACTGTTCACCTTATAGCAGGATGGCAGCAATATCAGGTTGAAATTGTAGACCGAAAGTGATCGTTTCAACAAAGCTGTAATAAATTCTTTTGAAATATTTTCAGTCCTGTTTCATTAAAAACTATCTGTATGACATCTATCATGTTTATGTTTCTTGTCCTGTTTCATCACTTAGGACCTGCGTGACTTCTATCATGTATACTTAGTACGCTTATATACTTAGTACGCTTATATACATACAATTGGTTGTGTGGTAATATAATAGTAACTAAGTTTTATATATATATATAGTTATATATATATATATATATATATATATATATACATATACATATATATATATATATATATATATATATATATATATATATATAGTCAAACAAAATAATATTTGGGTGTAATAATTTCTATCACGATACGAATAGAACTCCTGTTTTTCGTCGCATATTAGCAGAAGTTGTAAGAATTTATTGATGTGCGGAAAATCTCAACGTTTGGGCAACGCAAATGTCTTCCTTTCAAAGAACTCCCTTCTGACTTAATTATCCCTCAAGTACCTCTCAATACTTTCCCTTAAGTCTAAATGCTTTACTTAACTAAACTGAAATGCTGAAACTTGTTAAAACTCGAGAAATCCATTTTAAAAGTCTTCATAAATTTGTTCCAGCGTGTCGACGTGTGTGTAAAAATGTACGGAACTGCAGTTCGAAAACACAGCCACTACAGCACTAAGAAATAAAGAAAGAAAGAAAGAAAGATAGGTAGGTAGGTAGGTAGATAGATAGATAGATAGATAGATAGATAGATAGATAGATAGATAGACAGACAGACAGTCAGACAGACAGACAGGAAATACGTTTAGGCTACCGGACATCCACGCACAAGAGGTCAGCCGTACGTTAATAAGATTTACTGTTCTTTTGTTTAGTGTGCCAAAATCTGACCCTAGACTGCTACTTATATAAATGCAGTATAATTTCACCTAGACCAGGAACCAGTCTTGGGCTTTTCGTTTACTACCTTTTTAAACTGAAAGCTGCAAATGGAAGAACAAAGACTGGGTACAAAGTATGCACTCTGGTTGTGTTAGGAATTCATTGTTACATATATAATATATAAATGCATAAAGGGAATCGAATGTCTTTTGAACGACACGAATTACTCCTATTCATATTTGCACAAATGTTCCAAACAAATAGTGCCGTAATATTTAAAAATATCAATTTTCTCTTTCTACACCTTTTTATCCCCTAAATATTTGGAGTTTAAAAAGCATGTTCACCTGTTATTCTCAGAAATAATGGAGCCCATACAAGTTGTGTCGCTGTTCAAAAGCGTTTGAAGCGTCAATTACTAGCGGGATGTATGAGTACAGGAGATGTAAAGGCTTTGGTAAACAATTTATTTTCCGCCCCGTATATTTAATTTAACCTTGTGTCGCTTTCTTCCCCCCACCCCCAACAAAATACCAAGAAGATTACGAGAAGATGTAAAAACAAAATTCCGAACATTACTCAAATACTGAACTTTTGAGATATACTTAAGGTGCATCAAAATATATGGTTTTAGACGTAGACACTTGTGTATCTCTGTTCACTTTCCATACTGGTAATAAATAAATAAAAAATAATAAATAAAGAAATAAACAAATAATAAATAAATAAATAAATGCCATCGGTTCATCAATGTTCAGTGTAAGATGAAGTCATTTTGCAGCCAGAATTTCCGTCCTTTCAACAATCACTTCTGGCCTTCATTGATTAATGGCTTCCAAGATATTGTATCTATTTGCATTTATAATGAATTCTCAATTCTAATGCCTCTATCCATACATTGATTTGAACACATGGTTTTATCATTTTTCATCATTAGTTTTACATACGTACTTAACTCATAAGTCTATAACAGTAAAATACTAAAACATGGTTTAGACAAGCTGAAACGAGGCATGATCATGTGATTTGCAACAAATAAAGACATACTGGCGAAATCCTCCTTATTTACGTTAAAATCTGATCGTTTGTAAGCTTCTTAAACAGCAGAGACTGGTTTCGTATTTCGTAGCAAGCATATTAGATTTCGTACCTGTGAAATACCTTATGAACATGTTTATGAATATACTTGGCAAGATACCTGCCTACCTACCTACATACATACACA
>JAECUM010036787.1:0-29994 GCA_016617855.1 Megalonaias nervosa | reverse complement strand
TCACGTGACCCCCTTGACGTGTGCTGCGAGCGCCCATGAATGCGAGAAGTGGATGAAATTAAGTATGAGGTGCCGTATCGGACAAAAGCTGGTCCAATCAGAACATTCCGGTTGAAATTTTAATGTCATATGTCCAGAATTCCAGTTTCACGTGTTATATCAAAAATGTTTGTCCTTAAAGTTCCATTCTCTAGGTCCAGATTTTAGATTGTATCTGTTGAATTAAAACAGTAGCGGTTGAATGTTATATTTTCTATGTCGAGGTTTTAGATTGTTTCGTTGAAATTTCAATGTCATACGACGAGAATTCCTAATGTACGTATTGGTCAAAGAGTTTACGTTGAAAGTTCCATTTCATATATTAAGTATTTAGATCTCATCTGTTGCATTACACAGCACTGGTTGAAAATTCGATGTCCAATGTCGAGTTTTTAGATTTTATCTTCTGAATTACACAGCGGTTGTTGAAATTTTAATGTCATATGTCGAGATGTTGAATCACATTGATTGTGCTCAAAGTTCCATTTCGTATGTTGAGTTTTCAGATTGTATCTGTTGAATTACACATCGGTGGTTGGACAATAGTGCTTGTCAGAACTGATATTTTTTATATGGTGAAATGATGTGTCGGTGTTAAAAGTAACATTACACAATGTCACTTTAACAATTAAAAATAATATCGAATATTAATATTCATCATTCGTGTTTTCAATTATGAGGCGCCATTACATTTCATGCATTTACAGTTTGAAAATTACCATTCACAGGTCGAGAATTACTATGAATTTCTTCGCTAGAGGTCGCTCTCGTGAACGGACTGCGTTATTTTAAAACAAGGAGGCTGCTTCTTGTTGCTGTGAAATTCAGCAAATGAGATCTAAATACGCGCCAAATGAAATGGAACTTTCATCACAAACAGTTACTGTGAATTAGGGATACTCGATATATGATATTGAAATTTCAACCACCTCTGTGTAATTCAAAATATACACTGTAAAGCGTCGACATAGGAAATAGAACTTTAAATCACCACTGTATAATTCAACATATAAAATCTACAATCTCGATCTAGAAATTGGAACTTTAAGGACATGAAATTTGATCCAACACATTATATTGGATTTCTCGACATACGACATCGAAATTTCAACTACAACATTCTCATTGGAACATCTTTTGTCCGCTGCGCCGCCTCGTACTTAAGGTTTCATCAAAACATGCCATTTCAGATTGATTGTCCTAGATTCACTACGCACTTAAATGCTATGAAGCCGTTTCGCAGTGAGTGTCCAAGTTACCTTATGTACAACGAACAGTGGTAGAAGTTATGTGTCACTAAAACAAGATTTTTTAAAAAAAAAAAAAAAGAAAGAAAACGCCGTTTCGTACCCATTAATCTACCTACACTACGTACTAAACCGCTATCAGGGCGTTTTGAACTGACCTGTCTAATTATAAACAGAGTGTGAACTGACTGACCTAACTGTATTATACTTAAGCGAGCACGAGTTTCAAGTTAACTGCCCCGTAAACAAGCGGTTATGCGTTGATTGGCCTCGTACATTATGCACTAAAACAAGCAGCGGTGGAAGTTAAGTGTCTGATTGACCTAGCCAAATGAGCTGAGTAATTAACTGCTGTGAGCATAGTTCACACAACGAATTTTGTCAAATGAACGAAGTAAAAGTTTTACCCGACCTATGGTTTTGTTCAAGCCATGCAGTCAAAACAATACCTTTGTGTTGTCAAACCTCCTATTTCAAATACATATTTGGACTTGGACAAATTTGAGAGTACTGTATTTATGTTTAAGTGGAAGCAGCTATCATTATGATTGAAATAATTATGATTTAAATATAAATCATTTTATTTGAAGTTCAAGTGTGTCTTGTGTGAAACTGAGAAAGTGAATGTTACCCTTTTTATGTCTTTCTTAAGAAAAGGTGACTGCAGGCTATACGAAAATTATTATTCTTATTATTATTATTATTATTATTATTATTATTATCATTTGATGATGATGACAGCAAGGAAGATTTTGAGAGAGAGAGAATTAACGTTACGACATATGGAGAGACAGGAAATTAACAGAGAGAGAGAGAGAGAGAGGAGATAAGGACGGCAAAAGACGGGGAAAAGATGCCCCCGACCTTTCTGTTATTTTCTTTTATTATTGGACAAAGAGAAATTAGCATTAGGTTACCCTTTTATGAGCTTCTGAAGACAAGGGTAAATTCTATTTTAGAAAGGTAATTGGCAAATTTATTGTTTCATTCACCTGTTTTAAACAAGTAGTGTTATAGTTGTCAAATGAATGTAGTAACCTTTGCGGAATACATCCAAAATTTCAGATACGTCATGTTTTACTGTTGACGCATTGAAACTACAAACATTATTACAGAATTCCCTAAACCATAGATGGAGCAACAGTGAACACGACACGTCTTTTTCTATCAGTTGTCTGAAATCAACTTACTTAAACATGGTATTATTTGTTACATTTTTACTTAATATATAATGACTTTATTTCCTAAACGCATGTTTTGGCTCTAGAATGAGAGTGCAGAATAGGACCGGTCATTCTCAAATTATTCTCATACTGTAAAGCTGTGTTGTTTGTTTTTTATTTTTTTCCGTCGAAAACGGTAGATCTAATGTTAGAATTTCTTTTCGTAACACATTGCAGTAGGACTACACCTTACACGAAGCTGAGATATCTGACATGCACAAGTACAACTTAACTCAAGATTTTATATAATCTATGAATTTTGCGCACTGAAGAAATCATTGTGACTACTGCCAAAACTAAAGTAACATAACCTTCTATGTCACGTCATCAGCTTTTATTATTATTTTATGATGCGTATGAGAGCGTTATTATTATTATTCTTCTTATTATTATTATTATCAATTCACGAGAGGGAGACACTAAGCGAAGGGTTAGTACAAGTGCAGGCCAATGATTTCGAAGATGTAATGTGTCGAATTTTGAAGAAGTACTGAATCTTAAAGTTGAATAAAATATGCATTAAACTTTTATCATAGTCAAGTCAGAAAAGTCTTTGAGAAAGGTTACTTTGATATTTCCCTTATTTCATCTCTGAAACATAAAAGGACCTACGTTAAGGTTCAGTAGAATTGACCGGAACGCTATCATGGGAAAGGACGTTAGAGCCACCGACCGTATCTGTTTGGAGAGGACTTCATGTCAAATAATTGATCTTCAAAGGAAAATTGATTGTATAGTATTCTAGACTGTCAAAATCCCACGAAAGACATGATTATTTTGGGGGAAATTTAGGAACAGTTGATTTCGATTGGTCAGTTAAAATTAAGGCGTACACTGTGGAAGTTATGGGAGTTTAAATTTACCGACCTTAGTCAAAATTAGATTGTCAGAAATCTTGCTTGAGAGAAGACAGGTTGACTCCGTGGGAAACCTAAAAGAATAGTGTTTTCCCTCGTTAACAAGTAAAGAGGCCAGATAGCTGTCTTGAAAGGAAAAGACAGGCTATAGTGCTAGGACGCACGATTGTGTGGAAAAGAAACAACATTAAGGTACGCAATTTTAATTTCCATGTAATTTTCTATTTTGTTTGTTTTGTTCTATGTAAATGTGTTATATATAACTATGATCCATACTATGTATCGTTTATTCAGTTTCGTAGAAACCTGTTGATATGCTAGAGCTGTAATGCAATTTATTTCTTTAATTTTAGTTATTAGTTCATTGATAGAATTGACGGATGATATGTAATCCAAATATTCAAATGTGTAGTACTTCACAGGAATTTATGAATTAATCCAAATATTCAAATGTGTAGAATTTCTTATGGTTATATGAATTAATTTTCTTCGTCTGTAAGATGATGCTGTTTATCGTGAGTTAATGACAATTGCATATATATATATATATATATATATATATATATATATATATATATATATATAATATATATATATATATATATATATATATATATATGATTTTGTAGTGCTTAAATGATCTTGCAGGTTATTAGTTACTGTAACCTAGAATTTGATGAATCTTATGCAATAGTAATCGAGCATTTATCTTATTGAGTGGAACTGACAAGCAAGGTGTAAGAAGTCGTATAGTAACGTATGCAGATATATACGGCAACGTTGTTGTAGATACCGCACGTGTTAATTTCTAGTCAATCGCGTGGAGTGAGGGCGATGAACTGTTTAATTTAGGTCAGACTTGGTATATTGCAATGGTCATTTGTAACTATATATAACGATGGTACCTTACCTCAAATACAGTAAATTTGTAAGGACCGTTAATCGTTAAGGTCATCTTATGTCAGAATGTATGCAGTGTGGATAGCTATTTACGTTTCTGAATAACGAAAGTAAGAGAATTTTATATATACGGATAGGTGGTGAAACACATAGAGCTTTAGTCGTAATCTTGTCATTTAAGGGAACATCTTTCTATTTCCCTCCCCGAGAACCCCATGAGGACAGTCCAAGAGGGAAGTCCGCAAATAGAGAGTTCGGAATAGAAGGGTCAGAGGAAGAACCAAGCATACACGCTAGACGTGGAATACACAAAGTCAACAGAGGAACAACCCCAGGTGATGCAAGTCAGGGGTGGACATTGTATTCTTTTCACCACTCGATACTATTATGAACGAATCCGTAAATTGAACACTGCTATTAAATTCCATTAATGTACATCTGTTGGATTGAAATTGTAATTTTTGGTTTATGTATTAATTAATTAAAATTTATTTTATTTTTATTGTTTAAGGGGGCTCTTATTTGTTTATTTTTTCTCAATAGTCTCGCTCAAGTCTCTGTCAATGTTCTATCAATCCACTCACACTGGGCAATAACATCGAGGGAGGTAATCCTCTAGATAACAATCGGCAAATCAATTAACAGAGCGGCACATTCAAACGACACTCCTTTACAGAAGATGACATGAGTGAACTTAAACCAACATCAAGCTAACTCAGCCACAAGACCGAGAGAGCCTATATCCACTAAAACAGAAAGTCGCTCAGTAGCTTCCAAAGATTATTTTCATATTCTAGAGACCCCCAAAATGACTTCCAGAAACTTTAGAACCATTGCTTACACATACGTGCTAAAATGTAGATTTACATTTTGAGGAAATTCAGGATGCATAAATGTAAGTATATTTATTACTGTTCTTATTACCAGCTAAAGAAGACATATGTTTGTACCCTGTCACTTGCATGTTCGCTCTTGGAGATACGCCAACTATGACTTGTATGGCAAGTCTTCTATCGCAAACCTAACATTGTATCAAAATAGTTAAACGTGGAGCATTGCGAAGCACCTATTATGTGACAGTCCATTAGCCAGCGGAAATAATAAGTTTTCACCGTCTTGGCTCATTGGCTCTGAGGCTCTAAGTTTCCTAACAAATCCTTCAGCTGCACTTTGTCCCTCGAATTTAGTGTTTTGACTGCCTAGTAAAAAAGTACGTCCACATTCACTTTATCATCTTTATTTTCAAATAAACCAAACAGCTTCTTTTGTCCATCCACAAACAATTTAATAAACTAAAACCCAAAGCGACTACTACATGGATGTACATGGTTTGTTTACAAGCAGTTTCTAACATACGATACTATTTTTAGACGCACGTCTCGTGCAGTATAAAGGTGTTCAGCATCGTAAATACTGCACTATTCTGACAATGTAAAGTTAACGGAGAAAACATATAAGCATATAATCAAATTTAAATATTCCATGAGTTAGTTGGCCTTGCATTTGAGTAGAAAACCTATAACGTTTGGAATGACAGAAATGGCAAACGGCTATGTTCCACACTTTTTCAATACCGTAAATAATCAGGACATTGTGCTCGAAATTTGCTTGACGTTCCCTATTACGACCCTGACGGTATGAACACGGAGCAACAAGAAACATTTTACACTTGGTACCAAACTTACTCTACAAGCTCGTCTGAATTTGAAAAAGAAATGTTGAAATATTACCGATCTTATGTTGACATCTTACGCCGATACTGTTGTGCAAATTTTTGACAATTATGTTTGGATCAGGGAGGTATCCATCCCTTGATGGAATCTCCTAGCATCACTAAAGCGCGTGGATTAGTAAATCGAAAGATTGTGCCCAAGAACAGACTATCCATTAACCCCCTCAATTATACCTCTTTAGCAGTCTCGTGAAGCTTCATTTATTTGTGTGAAAGTGAATACAAATGGAAACATCATGCTAGAGAAAAGAAAATTGAAAGTCTTTATTTGGATGGCTGTGATTTAGAAGAAACACCCCTCAGACCGTGTACGAATTCCAGTGATGTTTTATTTCATGGAGGCCGTACTTGTTTTCCTCAATGACACTTGAAGAGTCCTTTCTCAAAGTACACCATGCAATCAAAAATACCAACGATACCCGAAGTTAGATAGTCACACACACAAAAAACCCCAAGTGATAGGACTGTGGGAACACGATTACGGTAGACTTTATAAAACCGATCCACAATTTAAACACAGTTCCGAAGAGAACGACGTGGTAGATATCGATCCTTCGAATCCACGTGACAGTTTCTTTGGAGGACGAACCAACGAGACACAATCGATGTACAACGTGGACGAAAATCAATAAGAGCAAATCAAATACATCGATGCTTCTTCTTTGTATCCTTGGGTGTTGCAAGTATCAGCCATTCTCTGCCGGTCACCCTGAAATGTTGACAGAACACATTGATGTGGGGCACATTCGTCAATACGAACGTTTGATGAAATATTAAGTGATAAAGCAGACAAACTTGTACCATCCTCTCTTACCACATTTTTGCCAGGACAGATGATGTTTCCTTTATGTCGTACGCGTGCTGAAACGAGTAGTTAAGACCAACATTGTAGCCATGAGGATGAAAAAGAATGCACTTTGACAGCAATGTGTGTAAGTGTCGAATTATTTCATGCTCTCGATCACGATATCAACTGTTAAAAGTATACGAAATTTGGCACTTTCCTACCATAGAGCAATACGAAAAGGACGACGACTTCAACATAAAAAATTTTTTTGCCTACGTCAAGAAATTTCTAAAACTGAAACGACAAGCTAGCGGTTATTAGTTTTTGGCGTCAAACTCCAGAACACATAAATTCAAAGAACGACACTGAACTCAAGAAAATATTACCTTGGAGCACGTGGAAAAGAACGAAGGAAGACGATTATTTGATAAAGTCATGTTGAAATCTTTGTGATGAAAATTGGCGCAACATTCATAATACTAAATACGGAATATTTTGCAGATCCAAGTTGTTGCTGTCACCTCGTAGAAGACAAAGGAGAACTTATTAAATACTTGGAAATCATTTTTGAAGATCTGAGCTTCGTAAATTACAACGGAGGGAGAGAGAGAGAGAGAGAATTTGAACGCCATTTTTCAGCACACGATAGGCTATACATGGTGACCAGTATAACTGGTGGAGGAGGAACCCTGAAAAACCCCGGTAAGAACCACAGACCCACGTTAACTACTGGCAAGCTTTCTTACATACCCATACTCGCCGAGCCAGAGACTCGAACCCACGTTGTGAGAGATGAGATGACAGTGACAGGTAAAGGCTAACGCTTAAGATCACTGCGCCACCGGGGCCCCTAACGAATGAGAGTAGCTTTTAACATCACCAGCGTAAAAGCGACTTTTCACATGACACACATTTCACCTCAAAGTGGAGAGGACAGTCGTTGCACTTGATCTGCTCTTTATGATTACCAATACGTGTGCATAGCATAATTAAACATCGATATATTTATGATTGGAAGGATTCACAGGACTAGAAAGTCTTGGATTCTACGCTTGGACACAAGAAATAGCTGACTATGCCAAAACATCCTGTAAGACGGTTGGAAGAAGAAAAAAAAACAAAAAAAAAAGATAAACACGAATATGGTTTGGGGGGGGGGTCCCAATGTACATTGATTCCACAATAAATTAAAAAATCATTTTATTTTATGAAATTTAAAAATGTTGTACATTAATACTGTTTTGAAAGGTGAATTCAATATAGCATTTTGCAAATGAACATTTCTCATACCATGAACTGTGCTTTATGAAATATGAATATGTTGTATTGGAACTTTTGTTTGTATGACATGGTAATATGTTGTTTGTATGACATGGCAATATGTAGTGACAATATGTTGTTTATATCACATGGCAATATGTTGTTTATATGACAAGGCAATAAGCTGCACCATGAGCTGTATGTTTTGAATTATGAATTGGCTGTGGCATGGAAGAATGAAAACAAGAGCTGTGTTTAAATGATATTTCAAAATGTTTTATCATGAATGTGTGGGTTTTAAAATGTGAATAGGTTACACCATGACTAATGAGCTTTTTGAAATGTACATTTCTTGTAGCATAAACTGTATTTTATAATTTGTACATTGTTTACAGCATGACACTATTAAACATGTATACCTTGTATAAAATGTCAAGTGTCGTTGATAGAACTCACATGCCAAATCTGGGCATGATTAGGCCAACAAGTTAGGGTTAGGGTAGTGGGATTTTTATGTGGTTGATGATCAGTCATGGCAGGCATTCGTGTGTGTGGTGGCTAAAGGAATAGACACAATGTACAGAAGAACAAATGAACTTGAAAACGATATCTGATATTATGCTTGTTCAGTATATTAGGGAAATGGACCCATTTCATTTCTATCATATAAATTATTCACAAGAGTTCCAAGTAAGAGGCATTGTGATAATCCATCGAAATCTTTCCAGTCGAATGTAAATGAATCGAATATCTCCTTTCTTTTTCTTCGTTTTTCTTTTTTTCCCTCTCTTAACCTCTGTTGCTAATATATTTCGTTTGCAATGAGTTCTGTCACTCATGTGTTTAGATATTGTGTTTTCTTTACTTTTGTATATATATATATATATATATATATATATATATATATATATATATATATATATTGTAAGGGTGCAAATTTCTGTCGATCTATGAAGAACACATTAAGTTGGGCAGGTGAACGATTAATTAGATTTATGGGGACCGGCGCGTGTTTAAATCGCCATAATGCACTGATTGGTAATGTCTCTGTCATGAGAGCGGTGATTCTTAATTAAGCCTTCGTTTATTTAGCTGAAAGGGAAAGGGGTTAACTTCCGATCTGTATCGAAGCTGTCTGTTTGATGTTTTCAAGGAATCAGTATTTGGTAATCTGAGGTTGTCAGGCGTACTACATTTTTAGCGCCCAGTTAAGGCGGGATATATATTTAATTCAGATTGGTTACGCTGAATAAGGGGGAGTGATTCCACATGAAAACTCTCAGTTTTAATGTGCCGCCACAAAGGTCCTGGTCAGTCGACACTTTTTTCTGCAAGAGAAAACAAATGTAGAAGACTCCGGGTCGAATTTAGAAGAAATTCACTCGTAATTAACCATTCAATGGATTGGATGTCTGGAAAAATCGACGAACACAATTTCTGGCGGGAAAGCTTGAAACCACAAGGTATTTTGCGTCAGTCTCAAGTAAATGATTGATATCAATATGACGATTTATTTGCTTATATTTGCATGAATTTATTTGGTTAGATTCGTAGATCAATTTTCTTGATATGAATACAACTATGTGAGTTCATCTATATGAATCCGTACAATGATATTCTTTATAAGTTGATGAATCGTTTGAATGTATAGTCTCCATTGTTATAGGTAAATATTGTTACGACCATGTAGTTTAATTACTCGTGTGTTAAAATTTTAATTCTTTTTATTTCATTTTTGTATTATTGTATGTTATTATGAAGATGATTATGTTCACAGGGTCTGATATTTTGAAAGAAACGTCGTGTTTATTTAGAACGTAAATATGACTCTCGGCTTTCGTAATTTTTTTTTTTTTTTTAGATTGCCGGGTGGATAAACTGCCGGCATAAACGATTGGTTGTGGCCGAGGTCATTTCTAATTATACATGTTTACATCGTGTACTGCGATTGTTTATTGCGAAATAACCACGCGATCTTCGTGCGTGTGCATGAAATGACGTCTTAGGTCGGTTTTTAAACACATAGATCCCTGTGAAAGAGTCAGAGTCGTTCTTATACCTTGAGAAGAAGGTATTATTTTTCTTGTGCTGGAAAGAGTTTGTTTATTTTTTTTTTTACATCTGTAGAGCTCAAAATGCATCTTGTTATAGATGACAGCTACAGGAGTTCATCTACTCTTTAAATAATAATTTATTTTTCCCTGGAGAACTACACAAGTGGTTTAGGACAAAGACATTCAGTGAAATTCATTCTAAATTGGAACAGTACAGTACAAATTGTGGTTCAACGTGAAATTCTGGACATTTGTGTAAAGACTTCATCTGACGTCATCGTCCTCCATCTTGGAACGTCATCAAGATTCGAACCTGGATTCAGTGTAAATTATTTAGTGATAGGACTTGTATTTTTTCAGTATTAGGACAAACGTAAGTCCTATTTCATATTTTCACCTTTTCACCGTGTTTTCTAGGGAAATAAATTATTTTTGTTAAAACTTACAAAGCTGGTTGTCTTCACTCTTATCTTTTGTTACTTTGAACGAGCCGATGGGTAACAATATATATCTAGAATTTCATGCCTTAATTTAGTTGATATGAGTTACGAGAATCCGTGGGAAATCTCTGACTTAGATGATTTCACGTATGATAAAGACTTGAGTGCGTATTGACTGAAATTAACGTTGTTAAACCATGTAGTAAGATTTCATATATGCTAGAGACTTGAATGTGTGTATTTGCTATAAATACCGTAGTTGAGCCATGTAAGGAATTTCATTCATTCATTTGTGTAATTGAGACAAAACCGGAACTGATGTCTAGGTATGATGTTCAAGTGAGCCAGTGTTGAAATAGCCATTAGGAAGTACATTGATCTTAGGAAATTAGGTTTCTTTATGGTCTGCAATGTTTAGTTTGACCAGATGGCCGTTGGTATCTGTTTGAATTCCGATAGAACTATATCTAACATTAACGAGAGGGGAGAGCATGATTTATTCCCAGTAGGATACCTGACAGAATATTTAGGTTGCTACTTTGTTTACTTTTGGAAGGTGAGATAGCATCACGTGACGTATTCACCGACGTATCCACGTGACGTATACACGAATCTACCTGTTGAAGTACCTACGCATCACTTACTTACTTAACCACCTAACCACACAAAGTCTGAGGGCCGAGAGCGGCGAGACACTAGAGAGTTGGAGAAGGAAAAAGTGGAAAGGACCCAGACGTACATTCACAGGGAAGTTAAAGAACAGTTGCAGTCAATTCGGACTGAATCAGAACAATCAGGTTATGAATCTGTACAAGGCATTGACTTCGATCTTTCTCTCGATTCGATGATGAACTATTTATATCACTTAAAACAGATCGGCTGTTTGTATATTTGTGTTTGAAATTCGTTGAATGATTTGTTTTCAAAAAGAAGTGTATCTTCCTAATGTAATGTATTATCACAATTGTTAATAAATTTTTATTAAATTTATTGTCTTTACATGTACGGGGGCTCGTGTCATTCTGTTTTATGTATCTGCTCAGACCTCTATCTATTCCACCTATAAGTTTCACACTTTACATTGATATTTACTCGATCCGGGCAATTACACCGTCGGCGAACACCCTCTAGATAACGATAAACAAAATCCACTACAACCCACCCCAAACAAAGCTGGGGGAGTTTGTGGCATACATACATACATACATACATACATACATACATATATATATATATATATATATATATATATATATATATATATATATATATATATATAAAACATGTTTAGTGTGTTAGTGTGTTGTAAATCCATCAATGTCAAGCTATGTTCCCATCTTTATTGTGTAATAATGAAAAATAACTGAATGAAATCTCTTTTGAAGAGGAAATAAAGAAGGTCATACATACATACATACATACATACATACATACATACATACATACATACATACATAAGATGTAGAAGACATGATTACTTTTGATATAATAGATAAATCATTGAATGAATCAAGCAATGAAAGAATGAATGAACATGATATCCAGAATTCGCATTCTTACATGATCGTTTTGTAAAGCAAAATTATCAAAACAAAATCTGATCTAGATATGAATTAAATCGATCTCACACATTGTCAAGAGACTCTCCCTTTTTAAGCGTGACACAACTACCACTTTTACACAAAGCACTACAGCTAGTTTTGTTGCCGTTGTTGTTGTTCTTGTTTATTTCTGCCCCTTTTGATTGAACCAATCTGATTAAAATCAGATCTCCATTGTCCTACGTGAAGATCTGACTGATCGCTTAGGGGTCATGTTCTGGTGACCTATGTTATTACCATAATCGCTAATTTTATCAGCCAATCAGATTAAGTCTTATATCTTCGCGTTTGGGAGACTGAACAGTATAGACGAAGAGTATCAGTGTGTACCTATCGATTTGGTTCACGTTCGAATTTCTGAAAGCTGCATTTCTATTGGCTCACGCAAAGTTCACCAGAACATGACCCCTAAGCGGTCGTTGTCAGATTTTCACCCAGGACAGTGGACATCTCATTTTACTCAGACTGTTGTCTGAACATACATAATCAAGCCTTACTCATGAGAATAGCACATAATACAAAATCCATGTATTTTACATTGACACTTTCCAGTGTGAATTAGAGTCAATTTTATAGTGCAGACTGAAACGTTCATAAAAACGATTAGAAAACGTGTCAATTATAACGGTTGGAAATTATATGTGATATAGTACTGGCAGTCTGATAAGTAAATGATATTTGATCCCGGAAGTCTGTCAATGTGGCAGTAAATCAGTTGATGCTGTCACCTTCACCAGCGATAGTATTCGCTGGTGATCCATATGCATTGCTACGTTTTAGGTTACGGCCATGTACTAGATGCATGTCAAATCCCCTCTCACCATGCTCTACGTAATATTTGCAACTTGTTTTTCTGTCCTTATTTATATCTTTCTTCTTTTAAAATTTATTTTGTTTGTTTCTGTGTGTGTGCGGTGGGGTGGGGTAACGCCATTTACCAGCACATGGTATCTTACACATGGCGGACAGTATATTTGGTGGAGAAAGTATCTAGAAAGACCCTGGTAGAACCCTCGACAAACGGAAAACTGCTGGTAGGTTTACTCACATACCCATTCTTGCCAAACCGCGACTCGAATCTATGGTTAACAGAGATAAGATGTGACTGATTTGTAAAGCCTTAACTATAAGATGAAACAAGAGAAAAACCATAACATAATTTGCTTTTCATCTTTACATTTTCTACCCCTATAGATGGGAATTACTTAATTTTCTTTCTTTATTAAATTTGATACCATTCTCACCTTTGCACTAACATCATGTCAACGTCGTACATCTTTTCGTTTGACACAAGTTGCAACGGGATCATCTTCTGTGTAAGTTGTAGTTAAATGATTGTCAAAAATAGGTTCGTTATTTTCTCCCTTAATCTTTATATTTTGCAGAAAGGTGTAGCTCACTGAATACTACAGTCAATCTAGTGTACGAAGAATCAAATACTTGTGATTTTCACAATTACGGCACAGAATCCGAATTATGCAAGTATTTCACTCTTATTCATACTATCACTAACTAGCACAGTGAAAATGTAGCATTATATTTTCCCTGGATAACAATTCCATGCTTCTTTTCCCAGAGACTTGCCGCTTCTTCGCTTTCAAAATCTCAGCAGTAGACAGTACAGATAAAACACAGCAAAATAGTGGGATAAAATGCTTTAAATTTTACATGTGAAGTTCATACTTTTTATGAGTAGATATGCACGAGTTAACCATCGAAGAAACAGTGAAAGGTGATTTTGACCTACTTCTTAGTAGTGGTAGTAGTAGGTGTTGTAATAGCGGTTGTAGCATTTCTTGAAGTTTAATATTAATATGATCATGTGATTCAGTTCAATCAATCATTCATTCAATCAAATCTTTCACTAACCCAGTTTCTTACCTTCAACTGGTTTAGCGATTTATTTCATCTGTAGTACCCCGAAGACACAGTTTGAACAAAGACTTATAAAGGCAACAGCCATAACGCCATCATCGACGCCGGTAAATGATACCGTGGTCTCAGTATGCTTAGACAGATGAGACAATCAAATATTCAACCTGTAAATAAATGGCAAGGTTTTGTTATCTTTTCATGGTACTTGTATGGCCCTGAAAAGGGCCGTTTATGACATCAACTGACAAAACTGTCATCGGACATCTCGTCAGTCTCCTCCTCTGTATACTCCGTTGATGACATCGTCGCTGTTGTCTGTGTCGAGAGGCAAATCCATTTCCATATTGTGCATCACAAGATCAATTTCTATATTCTGCCTCTGATGATCCATGTCCATAATTTGCCTGTGAAGCTCTGCGATCTGCTCTGCTTTCTTTGCGGAGTACTCATCATACATGTTCCGTACACCTTCAAGAACGGACAATTGGAGTGAAAGCAGGTTCCGCAATGGGTAGAATCGCGATTCCTCAGCCTTTTCCAGTCTCCTAGTGAGTTCGTGCACTCTTCTATTCAGAAGGAACACTTGAAAACGAGCTTTCTGCAAAAAGGTCTCCGCTATTCTAAGTTCCTCTTTAACGCCAGCATACATTGCCATGTTGGAGTATAAATTCCTACCTTCAAGTGAACTGAAATATATATAAATTTTCGAATACGGTCTATTCAAGCCCTTTTATCCACGCTTTACCCAAGCCATGTAGAACCTCTTTGCTGGGTGCCAGAACTGTTCCGGCAGTCGTTGCCAGCGGCTCATTGATGCGTGGATGAGTAAGGAGATTAAGACTGACTCGACAAATTATTAATTGATTTTCAATTATAGAGGCTTTCGCGCAAATGTGCATGCGCCTTTCTTAATTGATCATCTTATACCTGATTTTATAAGAGGAGTTAGGTGAGCAGAAATCAAATAAATGTTCAAAGAAGTATTTACAATGATCACGCTCCATCTGGCACGCAAAGGCGACATCATTCTTTATGCACATCTACCGTCACCCGCAAGGACAATATTACCGACGTTACAGGTGGCTAGTGGTAGCTAGCATACACTCCCGAGGCAAAGGATGATCATGTATGTCTGGATACGCATGATGTGAAAAAACAACTTCACGAGCAAGCAAAAATAACCTCTTGATATGTCTTGTAAAAGAGATCCTCTTTAAATTGTCATCAACACGAGACTCTCGAACTATAGGCACCATTTAAATTGATCTTTCTGCATAGCATACATAATATCGTCATACTCATTATCATAGAATATAATAGAAAATTAATATATTTTACGTGGAAACTTACCAGTGAAAGTAGCAGTCGGATACGTAACTGACAGTCGATTTGAAAGTCTGTCAATGTGGCGTGAAGTCAGATGATGCGCACACCAGCTGTCATATTGGCCGGTGATCCGTGTGCATTAATTAATCCTGAGAATCCTGTTACTTTGTATTTCAGTATAATTATATACAATATAAAATTTGCTTGATCTTCAAGTTTAATTGTATCTGTTCTCAGTCACAACATCTGAGCATAATAAGAAAGCATTTCATTCTAAAAAAAATTTCAAAGAACTGGCCAATATCCTTTTGAGATTAATTTAAATGTTGGTATAATTGTTAACATTCAGTAAACCAACATGCATTGCTTTGCTGTTAAAATAGTCCTTCCCACACCATGTTAGATAGTTTTCCATTCTGTTTGTGTCAGAGGAAACTATAACTGCTTTTAAAAGTACAGTTATGCAGTAGTAATAAGACAGTCTTTCATCTGCTGAATGAACATCTTTTTCTTGTTCAAAAAACAATAATCAATTTTGCTTGACATCAATACAGAATCTTCAATCTTATTAAGATCAATTTCAAAAAGTGTATGACAATTAAATTATAAAAATGTCTTGTGTAGAGTTAGGTTTAAAAGATCATAATATGAAGGAATTGACATAATCCATCGGCTTCTCTTTTGTGACAGTAAAACTCCATGATATTTACAGAACAAAAATGGGGGGGCTCCGAGTGGCCGAGTGGTCTAAAGCGCTGATCGTTACGGATCACTGCCATCTCACCTCTGTCTGCGTGAGTTCGAGTCCAGGCTCGGCTAACGTGGGTACGTGAGAAAGCCTACCAGTAGCTTCTCGTGGGTCGGTGGTTCTTCCCGGGGTTTTCCAGGGTTCTTCCTCCACCATTAATACTGGCCGCCATGTATAGCCTATCTCGTGCTGAAAAATGGCGTTAAACCCTATAACAACAACAACAACAACAACAGAACAAAAATGTAAAAGCAAATTGTATATTATATTTATATGCCTATACAATATCGAAAGTCATTAAAAAATTTCCACTATGTAGCCATTAATTAATTTACCAGTATGATTAAAGCAGACTGCTCAGAGATACAATTGGTGCCTTTTCATCATTGATCTTAATTTTAATCTGATTATTCATTTGCCAACTCTCAAAACAAAGCTTTTGAACATGTTTGAATTTTGTGCATACATTGTTTTGGCGATACTTGTTTCATTTCTAATAGTATTTTAATTAACAGACTTTTAGATTGTACTTGTTGTTTATGTTCGAGTGCATGTTTCTTTTTAATAATTTATTTCCAATTTTTCTTTAGCATTAGATGTTTATTTGTTCACACCATTTCCATTTTTCAGATTGTGAATAACATCAGACTTGTCTACCAGTTCAGTTCAAGACAGTGTATCAGTGTAAGTGAGGTGAGTGTGATCATCAGATACATGTAGATAAATCTATGTTGAAACATTTTGCACATTTTACTATCCCTGTACTTTTAAAAAGATCTGGGTATGACAGCTCCCATGTCTCAGTCCATCCATCCATTAGTGTTAACCTGAACTCCGAGTTGCTCTGGGTAGGGTCAATATCCAATATTGGATAGTTAATCGCCAGATGCAGAGGCCCATACTGAGCGGTGATTGTGCAAAGTACTATCCAATGAAAATGGTAGGAGTGTTTATACATATATAATACTTACAAAACACACAAATATACTTTCATCCAAGAAGGGGCCACGATGTAAGAGAAGGGGAATGAAAAAATAGACACACTTTCACGTAAACATAATACACTATGACACAAGGTAGGAGTGTTTATAGACAAGCTACTATACCCTTATACAGTCATACTTCACAATCACACATAAGACAGGGATAAGGAAGTTTACGCTTTATTTGCAAACACAGACATAGTGATACACTAACAAATCATTTAGTACAGTGTCACTTTGCCATCAATGCACACTATGTTTAAAATCATTTAGTACAGTGTCACTTTGCCATCAATGCACACTATGTTTAAAATCATTTAGTACAGTGTCACTTTGCCATCAATGCACACTACGTTTCTAAGGAACATGGATAATAATGTTCAAAAAAATCACTTTTCTATTGCCTTTTATCCTGACTCGTGGACTATTTTGGCCTTCTCCGGCTGCGAACATAATGTACAGAAAGAATCATCCCTTGTCAATATTTCGCATTAATAAAAATAATTATTAATTTCAATAAATTTACGTACTAATGCGAGCATGGGCGCCAGCAGGATTTTTTGCAGGGGGGGGGGGTCAGTCAGTCACGGCCGGGAGAGTTAGTATAGTAAGCAGTCTGAAACTAAAGCTAATATTTACTAAGCGTTTTGAAAAGAATCTTGTGACATATTTTCAGCTTAATTTGCATGATTAAACATGTCGGAATTTATATATATGTATTTATTTGCAGTATGTTTTTTTTTTGGGGGGGGGATGACTCCCCTTGACCTATCCTGCGGGCGCCCATGAATGCGAGCAGTGGATGAAATTAAGGTATCCTCAAAACATGCCGTTTCAAACTGATTGGCCTAGATTCACTACGCACTAAAACGCTACGAAGCCGTCTTGCACTGACTGTCCAAGCTACGTTATGTACAATGAGCAGTGGTAGAAGTTGTGTCCCTAAAAGAAAGAAAAAAAAAACAAAAATACCCCAAAAAAAGCGCCGTTTCGTACCCATTAATCTACCTACACTACATACTAAACCGCTATCAGGGCGTTTTGAACTGACCAGTCTAATTATAACTGACTGACCTAACTGTATTATTCTTAAGCCAGCATGAGTTTCCAGTTTACTGTCCCGTAAACAAGCGGTTTTGCGCTGATTGACCTAGTACATTATGCACTAAAACAAGCAGCGGTGGAAGTTAAGTGTCTGATTGACCGAGCCACCTGAGCCACGTGAGCTGAGTAATTAACTACTGTGAGTATGGTTCACACAACGAATTTTGTCAAATGAACGAAGTAAAAGTTTTACCCGACCTATGGTTTTGTTCAAGCCATGCAGTCAAAATAATACCTTTGTGTTGCCAAACCTCCTATTTCAAATGCATATTTGTACTTGGACAAATTTGAGAGTACTGTATTTATGTTTAAGTGGAGGCAGATATCATTATAATTGAAATAATTATGGTTTAAATATAAATCATTTTATTTGAAGTTCTAGTGTGTGTTGTGTGAAACTGAGAAAGCGAATGTTACCCTTTTTATGTCTTTCTTAAGAAAAGGAACAGGCTATACGAAAATTATTATTCTTATTCTTCTTCTTCTTATTATTATTATTATTATTATTATTATTTGATGATGACAGCGAGGAAGATTTTGAGAGAGAGAATTAACGTTACGACATATGGAGAGACAGGAAAATAACATTCAGAGAGAGAGAGAGAGAGAGAGAGAGAGAGAGAGAGAGTAGATAAGGATGGCAAAAGACAGAAAAGTCGGGGGCATCTTTTCTGTTATTTTCCTTCATTATTGGACAAAGAGAAATTAGCATTAGGTTACCCTTTTATGAGCTTCTGAAGACAAGGGTAAATTCTATTTTAGAAAGGTAATTGGCAAATTTATTGTTTCATTCACCTGTTTCAAACAAGTAGTGCTATAGTTGTCAAATGAATGTAGTAACCTTTGCGGAATACATCCAAAACTTAAGATACGTCATGTTTTACTGTTGACGCATTGAAACTACAAACATTATTACAGAATTCCCTAAACCATAGATGGAGCAACAATGAACACGACACATCTTGTTCTATCAATTGTCTGAAATCAACTGACTTATACATGGTATACTTTGTTACAATTTTACTTAATATATAATGACTTTTATTTCCTAAACGCATGTTTTGGCTCTAGAATGAGAGTGCAGAATAGGACCGGTCATTCTCAAGTTATTCTCATACTGTAAAGCTGTGTTGTTTGTTTGGGGGGTTTTTTTCCGTCGAAAACGGTAGATCTAATGTTAGAATTTCTTTTCGTAAAACAATTCAGTAGGACTACACCATACACGCAGCTAAGATATCTGACATGCACAAGTACAACTTAACTCAAGATTTTATATAATCTATGAATTTTGCGCACTGAAGAAATCATTGTGACTACTGCCAAAGCTAAAGTAACATAACCTTCTATCTCACGTCATCAACTTTTATTATTATTTTATGACGCGTATGAGAGCGTTATTATAATTATTATTATTATTTAACGAGAGAGAGAGAGAGAGAGAGAGAGAGAGAGAGAGAGAGAGAGACTAAGTGTAGGGTTAGTACAGGTGCAGGCCAGTGATTTCGAAGATGACATGAGTGAACTTAAACCAACATCAAGCTAACTCAACCACAAGACCGAGAGAGCCTATATCCACTAAAAAGGAAACTCGTTCAGAAGGTTCCAAAGATTATTTTCATATTCTAGACACCCTAAAAATGACTTCCAGAAACTTTAGAACCACTGCTTACACGTACGTGCTGAAATTTAGATTTACATTTTGAGGAAATTCAGGATGTATAAATGTAAGTATATTTATTACTATTCTTATTACAGCTAAAGAAGACATATGTTTATGACTTGTATGACACGTCTTCTATCGCTAGCCTAACATTGTATCAAAATAGTTAAACGTGGATCGTTGCAAAGCAGCTATTATGTGACAGTCCATTAGCCAGCGGAAATAATACTTTTTCACCGTCTTGGCTTATTGGCTCTGAGCCTCTTAGTTTCCTACCATAACCTTCAGCTGCATTTTTTCCCTCGAATTTAGTGTTTTGGCTGACTGGTAAATTGGTACGTTCACATTGTTAACGTTATCATCCCTATTTTCAATTAGACAAAACATCTTCTTTTGTCCATCCACAAACAATTTAATAAACTAAAGCCCAAAGCGTCTACTACATGGATGTACATGGTTTCTTTACAAAGTAATTTCTAATACACGATACTATTTTTAGACGCAAGTCTCGTGCAGTATAAAGGTGTTCAGTATCGTAACTACTGTACGATTCTGACAATGTAAAATTAACGGAGAAAACATATAAGCATATAATCAAATTTAAATATTCCATGAGTTAGTTGGCCATGCATTTAAGTAGAATACCTATAACGTTTGGAATGACAGAAATGGCAAACGGCTATGTTCCACACTTTTTCAATACCGTAAGTAATCAGGACATTGTGCTCGAAATTTGCTTGACGTTCCCTATTACGACCCTAACGGTATGAACACGGAGCAACAAGAAACATTTTACACTTGGTACCAAATTTACTCTACAAGCTCGTTTGAATTTGAAAAAGAAATGTTGAAATATTACCGATCTGATGTTGACATCTTACGCCGCCATTGTTGTGCAAAATTTTGACAATTATGTTTGGATCAGGGAGGTATCCATCCCTTGTTGGAATCTCCTAGCATCGCTAAAGCGCGTGGATTAGTAAATCGAAAGATTGTGCCCAAGAACAGACTATCCATTAACCCCCTCAATTATATCTCTTTAGCAGTCGTCGCGTTGCTTCATTTATTTGTGTGAAAGTGAATACAGATGGAAAGAACGTGCTAGAGAAAAGAAAATTGAAAGTCTTTATTTGGATGGCTGTGATGTAGAAGACACACAAACACACACCCAGACCGGGTACGAATTTCCAGTGATGCTTATTTCGTGGAGGCCGTACTTTTCTTCCTCACTTAGACTTGAAGAATCCTTTCTCAGAGTTCACCATGCAATCAAACATACCAACGATGCCCAAAGTTAGATAGTCACACACACACAAAAACAAGTGATAGGACTGTGGGAACACGATTACGGTAGACTTTATAAAACCGATCCACAATTTAAACACAGTTCCGAAGAGAACGACGTGGTAGATATCGATCCTTCGAATCCACGTGACAGTTTCTTTGGAGGACGAACCAACGAGACACAATCGATGTACAACGTGGACGAAAATCAATAAGAGCAAATCAAATACATCGATGCTTCTTCTTTGTATCCTTGGGTGTTGCAAGTATCAGCCATTCTCTGCCGGTCACCCTGAAATGTTGACAGAACACATTGATGTGGGGCACATTCGTCAATACGAACGTTTGATGAAATATTAAGTGATAAAGCAGACAAACTTGTACCATCCTCTCTTACCACATTTTTGCCAGGACAGATGATGTTTCCTTTATGTCGTACGCGTGCTGAAACGAGTAGTTAAGACCAACATTGTAGCCATGAGGATGAAAAAGAATGCACTTTGACAGCAATGTGTGTAAGTGTCGAATTATTTCATGCTCTCGATCACGATATCAACTGTTAAAAGTATACGAAATTTGGCACTTTCCTACCATAGAGCAATACGAAAAGGACGACGACTTCAACATAAAAAATTTTTTTGCCTACGTCAAGAAATTTCTAAAACTGAAACGACAAGCTAGCGGTTATTAGTTTTTGGCGTCAAACTCCAGAACACATAAATTCAAAGAACGACACTGAACTCAAGAAAATATTACCTTGGAGCACGTGGAAAAGAACGAAGGAAGACGATTATTTGATAAAGTCATGTTGAAATCTTTGTGATGAAAATTGGCGCAACATTCATAATACTAAATACGGAATATTTTGCAGATCCAAGTTGTTGCTGTCACCTCGTAGAAGACAAAGGAGAACTTATTAAATACTTGGAAATCATTTTTGAAGATCTGAGCTTCGTAAATTACAACGGAGGGAGAGAGAGAGAGAGAGAATTTGAACGCCATTTTTCAGCACACGATAGGCTATACATGGTGACCAGTATAACTGGTGGAGGAGGAACCCTGAAAAACCCCGGTAAGAACCACAGACCCACGTTAACTACTGGCAAGCTTTCTTACATACCCATACTCGCCGAGCCAGAGACTCGAACCCACGTTGTGAGAGATGAGATGACAGTGACAGGTAAAGGCTAACGCTTAAGATCACTGCGCCACCGGGGCCCCTAACGAATGAGAGTAGCTTTTAACATCACCAGCGTAAAAGCGACTTTTCACATGACACACATTTCACCTCAAAGTGGAGAGGACAGTCGTTGCACTTGATCTGCTCTTTATGATTACCAATACGTGTGCATAGCATAATTAAACATCGATATATTTATGATTGGAAGGATTCACAGGACTAGAAAGTCTTGGATTCTACGCTTGGACACAAGAAATAGCTGACTATGCCAAAACATCCTGTAAGACGGTTGGAAGAAGAAAAAAAAACAAAAAAAAAAGATAAACACGAATATGGTTTGGGGGGGGGGTCCCAATGTACATTGATTCCACAATAAATTAAAAAATCATTTTATTTTATGAAATTTAAAAATGTTGTACATTAATACTGTTTTGAAAGGTGAATTCAATATAGCATTTTGCAAATGAACATTTCTCATACCATGAACTGTGCTTTATGAAATATGAATATGTTGTATTGGAACTTTTGTTTGTATGACATGGTAATATGTTGTTTGTATGACATGGCAATATGTAGTGACAATATGTTGTTTATATCACATGGCAATATGTTGTTTATATGACAAGGCAATAAGCTGCACCATGAGCTGTATGTTTTGAATTATGAATTGGCTGTGGCATGGAAGAATGAAAACAAGAGCTGTGTTTAAATGATATTTCAAAATGTTTTATCATGAATGTGTGGGTTTTAAAATGTGAATAGGTTACACCATGACTAATGAGCTTTTTGAAATGTACATTTCTTGTAGCATAAACTGTATTTTATAATTTGTACATTGTTTACAGCATGACACTATTAAACATGTATACCTTGTATAAAATGTCAAGTGTCGTTGATAGAACTCACATGCCAAATCTGGGCATGATTAGGCCAACAAGTTAGGGTTAGGGTAGTGGGATTTTTATGTGGTTGATGATCAGTCATGGCAGGCATTCGTGTGTGTGGTGGCTAAAGGAATAGACACAATGTACAGAAGAACAAATGAACTTGAAAACGATATCTGATATTATGCTTGTTCAGTATATTAGGGAAATGGACCCATTTCATTTCTATCATATAAATTATTCACAAGAGTTCCAAGTAAGAGGCATTGTGATAATCCATCGAAATCTTTCCAGTCGAATGTAAATGAATCGAATATCTCCTTTCTTTTTCTTCGTTTTTCTTTTTTTCCCTCTCTTAACCTCTGTTGCTAATATATTTCGTTTGCAATGAGTTCTGTCACTCATGTGTTTAGATATTGTGTTTTCTTTACTTTTGTATATATATATATATATATATATATATATATATATATATATATATATATATATTGTAAGGGTGCAAATTTCTGTCGATCTATGAAGAACACATTAAGTTGGGCAGGTGAACGATTAATTAGATTTATGGGGACCGGCGCGTGTTTAAATCGCCATAATGCACTGATTGGTAATGTCTCTGTCATGAGAGCGGTGATTCTTAATTAAGCCTTCGTTTATTTAGCTGAAAGGGAAAGGGGTTAACTTCCGATCTGTATCGAAGCTGTCTGTTTGATGTTTTCAAGGAATCAGTATTTGGTAATCTGAGGTTGTCAGGCGTACTACATTTTTAGCGCCCAGTTAAGGCGGGATATATATTTAATTCAGATTGGTTACGCTGAATAAGGGGGAGTGATTCCACATGAAAACTCTCAGTTTTAATGTGCCGCCACAAAGGTCCTGGTCAGTCGACACTTTTTTCTGCAAGAGAAAACAAATGTAGAAGACTCCGGGTCGAATTTAGAAGAAATTCACTCGTAATTAACCATTCAATGGATTGGATGTCTGGAAAAATCGACGAACACAATTTCTGGCGGGAAAGCTTGAAACCACAAGGTATTTTGCGTCAGTCTCAAGTAAATGATTGATATCAATATGACGATTTATTTGCTTATATTTGCATGAATTTATTTGGTTAGATTCGTAGATCAATTTTCTTGATATGAATACAACTATGTGAGTTCATCTATATGAATCCGTACAATGATATTCTTTATAAGTTGATGAATCGTTTGAATGTATAGTCTCCATTGTTATAGGTAAATATTGTTACGACCATGTAGTTTAATTACTCGTGTGTTAAAATTTTAATTCTTTTTATTTCATTTTTGTATTATTGTATGTTATTATGAAGATGATTATGTTCACAGGGTCTGATATTTTGAAAGAAACGTCGTGTTTATTTAGAACGTAAATATGACTCTCGGCTTTCGTAATTTTTTTTTTTTTTTTAGATTGCCGGGTGGATAAACTGCCGGCATAAACGATTGGTTGTGGCCGAGGTCATTTCTAATTATACATGTTTACATCGTGTACTGCGATTGTTTATTGCGAAATAACCACGCGATCTTCGTGCGTGTGCATGAAATGACGTCTTAGGTCGGTTTTTAAACACATAGATCCCTGTGAAAGAGTCAGAGTCGTTCTTATACCTTGAGAAGAAGGTATTATTTTTCTTGTGCTGGAAAGAGTTTGTTTATTTTTTTTTTTACATCTGTAGAGCTCAAAATGCATCTTGTTATAGATGACAGCTACAGGAGTTCATCTACTCTTTAAATAATAATTTATTTTTCCCTGGAGAACTACACAAGTGGTTTAGGACAAAGACATTCAGTGAAATTCATTCTAAATTGGAACAGTACAGTACAAATTGTGGTTCAACGTGAAATTCTGGACATTTGTGTAAAGACTTCATCTGACGTCATCGTCCTCCATCTTGGAACGTCATCAAGATTCGAACCTGGATTCAGTGTAAATTATTTAGTGATAGGACTTGTATTTTTTCAGTATTAGGACAAACGTAAGTCCTATTTCATATTTTCACCTTTTCACCGTGTTTTCTAGGGAAATAAATTATTTTTGTTAAAACTTACAAAGCTGGTTGTCTTCACTCTTATCTTTTGTTACTTTGAACGAGCCGATGGGTAACAATATATATCTAGAATTTCATGCCTTAATTTAGTTGATATGAGTTACGAGAATCCGTGGGAAATCTCTGACTTAGATGATTTCACGTATGATAAAGACTTGAGTGCGTATTGACTGAAATTAACGTTGTTAAACCATGTAGTAAGATTTCATATATGCTAGAGACTTGAATGTGTGTATTTGCTATAAATACCGTAGTTGAGCCATGTAAGGAATTTCATTCATTCATTTGTGTAATTGAGACAAAACCGGAACTGATGTCTAGGTATGATGTTCAAGTGAGCCAGTGTTGAAATAGCCATTAGGAAGTACATTGATCTTAGGAAATTAGGTTTCTTTATGGTCTGCAATGTTTAGTTTGACCAGATGGCCGTTGGTATCTGTTTGAATTCCGATAGAACTATATCTAACATTAACGAGAGGGGAGAGCATGATTTATTCCCAGTAGGATACCTGACAGAATATTTAGGTTGCTACTTTGTTTACTTTTGGAAGGTGAGATAGCATCACGTGACGTATTCACCGACGTATCCACGTGACGTATACACGAATCTACCTGTTGAAGTACCTACGCATCACTTACTTACTTAACCACCTAACCACACAAAGTCTGAGGGCCGAGAGCGGCGAGACACTAGAGAGTTGGAGAAGGAAAAAGTGGAAAGGACCCAGACGTACATTCACAGGGAAGTTAAAGAACAGTTGCAGTCAATTCGGACTGAATCAGAACAATCAGGTTATGAATCTGTACAAGGCATTGACTTCGATCTTTCTCTCGATTCGATGATGAACTATTTATATCACTTAAAACAGATCGGCTGTTTGTATATTTGTGTTTGAAATTCGTTGAATGATTTGTTTTCAAAAAGAAGTGTATCTTCCTAATGTAATGTATTATCACAATTGTTAATAAATTTTTATTAAATTTATTGTCTTTACATGTACGGGGGCTCGTGTCATTCTGTTTTATGTATCTGCTCAGACCTCTATCTATTCCACCTATAAGTTTCACACTTTACATTGATATTTACTCGATCCGGGCAATTACACCGTCGGCGAACACCCTCTAGATAACGATAAACAAAATCCACTACAACCCACCCCAAACAAAGCTGGGGGAGTTTGTGGCATACATACATACATACATACATACATACATACATATATATATATATATATATATATATATATATATATATATATATATATATATATATAAAACATGTTTAGTGTGTTAGTGTGTTGTAAATCCATCAATGTCAAGCTATGTTCCCATCTTTATTGTGTAATAATGAAAAATAACTGAATGAAATCTCTTTTGAAGAGGAAATAAAGAAGGTCATACATACATACATACATACATACATACATACATACATACATACATACATACATAAGATGTAGAAGACATGATTACTTTTGATATAATAGATAAATCATTGAATGAATCAAGCAATGAAAGAATGAATGAACATGATATCCAGAATTCGCATTCTTACATGATCGTTTTGTAAAGCAAAATTATCAAAACAAAATCTGATCTAGATATGAATTAAATCGATCTCTCTCCCTTTTTAAGCGTGACACAACTACCACTTTTACACAAAGCACTACAGCTAGTTTTGTTGCCGTTGTTGTTGTTCTTGTTTATTTCTGCCCCTTTTGATTGAACCAATCTGATTAAAATCAGATCTCCATTGTCCTACGTGAAGATCTGACTGATCGCTTAGGGGTCATGTTCTGGTGACCTATGTTATTACCATAATCGCTAATTTTATCAGCCAATCAGATTAAGTCTTATATCTTCGCGTTTGGGAGACTGAACAGTATAGACGAAGAGTATCAGTGTGTACCTATCGATTTGGTTCACGTTCGAATTTCTGAAAGCTGCATTTCTATTGGCTCACGCAAAGTTCACCAGAACATGACCCCTAAGCGGTCGTTGTCAGATTTTCACCCAGGACAGTGGACATCTCATTTTACTCAGACTGTTGTCTGAACATACATAATCAAGCCTTACTCATGAGAATAGCACATAATACAAAATCCATGTATTTTACATTGACACTTTCCAGTGTGAATTAGAGTCAATTTTATAGTGCAGACTGAAACGTTCATAAAAACGATTAGAAAACGTGTCAATTATAACGGTTGGAAATTATATGTGATATAGTACTGGCAGTCTGATAAGTAAATGATATTTGATCCCGGAAGTCTGTCAATGTGGCAGTAAATCAGTTGATGCTGTCACCTTCACCAGCGATAGTATTCGCTGGTGATCCATATGCATTGCTACGTTTTAGGTTACGGCCATGTACTAGATGCATGTCAAATCCCCTCTCACCATGCTCTACGTAATATTTGCAACTTGTTTTTCTGTCCTTATTTATATCTTTCTTCTTTTAAAATTTATTTTGTTTGTTTCTGTGTGTGTGCGGTGGGGTGGGGTAACGCCATTTACCAGCACATGGTATCTTACACATGGCGGACAGTATATTTGGTGGAGAAAGTATCTAGAAAGACCCTGGTAGAACCCTCGACAAACGGAAAACTGCTGGTAGGTTTACTCACATACCCATTCTTGCCAAACCGCGACTCGAATCTATGGTTAACAGAGATAAGATGTGACTGATTTGTAAAGCCTTAACTATAAGATGAAACAAGAGAAAAACCATAACATAATTTGCTTTTCATCTTTACATTTTCTACCCCTATAGATGGGAATTACTTAATTTTCTTTCTTTATTAAATTTGATACCATTCTCACCTTTGCACTAACATCATGTCAACGTCGTACATCTTTTCGTTTGACACAAGTTGCAACGGGATCATCTTCTGTGTAAGTTGTAGTTAAATGATTGTCAAAAATAGGTTCGTTATTTTCTCCCTTAATCTTTATATTTTGCAGAAAGGTGTAGCTCACTGAATACTACAGTCAATCTAGTGTACGAAGAATCAAATACTTGTGATTTTCACAATTACGGCACAGAATCCGAATTATGCAAGTATTTCACTCTTATTCATACTATCACTAACTAGCACAGTGAAAATGTAGCATTATATTTTCCCTGGATAACAATTCCATGCTTCTTTTCCCAGAGACTTGCCGCTTCTTCGCTTTCAAAATCTCAGCAGTAGACAGTACAGATAAAACACAGCAAAATAGTGGGATAAAATGCTTTAAATTTTACATGTGAAGTTCATACTTTTTATGAGTAGATATGCACGAGTTAACCATCGAAGAAACAGTGAAAGGTGATTTTGACCTACTTCTTAGTAGTGGTAGTAGTAGGTGTTGTAATAGCGGTTGTAGCATTTCTTGAAGTTTAATATTAATATGATCATGTGATTCAGTTCAATCAATCATTCATTCAATCAAATCTTTCACTAACCCAGTTTCTTACCTTCAACTGGTTTAGCGATTTATTTCATCTGTAGTACCCCGAAGACACAGTTTGAACAAAGACTTATAAAGGCAACAGCCATAACGCCATCATCGACGCCGGTAAATGATACCGTGGTCTCAGTATGCTTAGACAGATGAGACAATCAAATATTCAACCTGTAAATAAATGGCAAGGTTTTGTTATCTTTTCATGGTACTTGTATGGCCCTGAAAAGGGCCGTTTATGACATCAACTGACAAAACTGTCATCGGACATCTCGTCAGTCTCCTCCTCTGTATACTCCGTTGATGACATCGTCGCTGTTGTCTGTGTCGAGAGGCAAATCCATTTCCATATTGTGCATCACAAGATCAATTTCTATATTCTGCCTCTGATGATCCATGTCCATAATTTGCCTGTGAAGCTCTGCGATCTGCTCTGCTTTCTTTGCGGAGTACTCATCATACATGTTCCGTACACCTTCAAGAACGGACAATTGGAGTGAAAGCAGGTTCCGCAATGGGTAGAATCGCGATTCCTCAGCCTTTTCCAGTCTCCTAGTGAGTTCGTGCACTCTTCTATTCAGAAGGAACACTTGAAAACGAGCTTTCTGCAAAAAGGTCTCCGCTATTCTAAGTTCCTCTTTAACGCCAGCATACATTGCCATGTTGGAGTATAAATTCCTACCTTCAAGTGAACTGAAATATATATAAATTTTCGAATACGGTCTATTCAAGCCCTTTTATCCACGCTTTACCCAAGCCATGTAGAACCTCTTTGCTGGGTGCCAGAACTGTTCCGGCAGTCGTTGCCAGCGGCTCATTGATGCGTGGATGAGTAAGGAGATTAAGACTGACTCGACAAATTATTAATTGATTTTCAATTATAGAGGCTTTCGCGCAAATGTGCATGCGCCTTTCTTAATTGATCATCTTATACCTGATTTTATAAGAGGAGTTAGGTGAGCAGAAATCAAATAAATGTTCAAAGAAGTATTTACAATGATCACGCTCCATCTGGCACGCAAAGGCGACATCATTCTTTATGCACATCTACCGTCACCCGCAAGGACAATATTACCGACGTTACAGGTGGCTAGTGGTAGCTAGCATACACTCCCGAGGCAAAGGATGATCATGTATGTCTGGATACGCATGATGTGAAAAAACAACTTCACGAGCAAGCAAAAATAACCTCTTGATATGTCTTGTAAAAGAGATCCTCTTTAAATTGTCATCAACACGAGACTCTCGAACTATAGGCACCATTTAAATTGATCTTTCTGCATAGCATACATAATATC
>JAECUM010036785.1:0-11091 GCA_016617855.1 Megalonaias nervosa | reverse complement strand
CTGAATCTTGTCCATGACTTTGGAAGGTGTCAATTCTGCTGGACTGCTAAACTCGATCCAAACGGGTGACTTCAAACTGTCGTGATGAATGGAAAGTCTCAAGCGATCGTCTTCTTTGGCTTCACATTGCTGTTTCAGTGTGGTTAACAAAGAATCCCACACATCAGTGATGAACCCTTCTGCTTTCTCCAACGGTACGTCGGACTTGAAATCTTTAAACTTCACCGCGTACGTGTAGGCCGTAGTTCTAAATTTTCTGGAGGAACGTTTGTCCGTGTCTCGAATGTGGTAGTACTTTTCAGGGTTTACTGGTGGTGATGGACTTTGACTGAGTGTAGACTCTCTGGGCTTATGTTCTGGTTCACTCATCTCATCTTCAAAATCGCTGGCATGAATTTGAGCCAAGACTTCAGCTACTGTGCGAGGCGAGAAATCACGTTTCTGCCTCTTACTTTCTTCTCCTTTTTTTACGAAATGATGCGATCGTTTCATCTTGACTGCAAAAAGTCAAATGACTACATTTGAAACGCCATGGACCCCTATATATCCATGTTAGGCTTAGTGCATATATAAAGGGCTGGTGACTTCCCTCTCAGTATTCATTTCACTCTCAAGGCGATCAGCACGATGGAAGAACCCACACAGATCGAACTTCTGATTAGAACTTTGCGAAGTGTCATACGAAAGTTTTCTTCAGACAAGCCGACGGACTACTCTCCCTCCTTTCGAGATAAAAGTCAAGATACTTGCTATATCAGTCAAAAGAAAGGGCATTGGGCTACAGAATGTCCAGACCGTCAAAAAAGCAAGACCAGTGTCAGAAGAGTCAAAAGTCAAGATACTTATTATCATTGTCAAGAGAAAGGACATTGGTCTTCAGATTGCCCTAAGAGACAACAGGAGCAGGAGAAGGAAGAAGAAGAGGTGCCCTCGGCAAAGGAAGAACCCCGACACGTTCAGAAAGAGAAGATAGAAAAGAAAAGAAGAAGAGAAAAAAGTGAGGAAGAAGAGGAGGAAAACCTTGTGTAAGTGAAGAAAATAAGAAAACAGAGAAAGTGAAAGAAGAAAAAAGACACAGAAGAAGTCTATGAACTTTTTAAAAGTGTTGTGTTATGTTGTGACATTGAATTGTAAATATTTGTGCCAGAATAGACCAGACTAAAAAAAACGTAAGTGTCTCTTGGTTTTGATTGTTTAGAATAATAAGGGTCTACACTCATGCACTCACAACACGTACATCATAGGGTTAAACAAGGGATTTTGAGTTTTAATTGATTTTGGCAAAATGAATAGTATTTCTTTTCGAAAGAAGTGAGTGGTCCTGAAAAGGACCGTTGGGTGTTTGTTTTTTTCTTAGAACAAACTCAGGAACGAGAAGCAATCCGCTTTAACTGCCTTAAGCCTTTGCCACGGCCAAGGCCTACTTGTGGACTTGCTCCTTTTAATGATTGGGTAGAAATCACTAGGGGTGGTATCTCTGGTGTAGTAACAGGGCTGGGCTGTTTGGCTCGGGAAGGTCTTTTTCTCTTGGGTCGCAATAAAAAAGTCTGATACATTTGTTTCAGACTTCTTAACTCGGCCAAAATGTCCAAGAGTACCGTTACCGTTTGAGGTTCACTGTTCTCCTTCTCTCCCTAGACCTTGTTTCTTCTCTACTGCTTCTTCTTCCTGGCGTTTCCTTCTTGCCTCTTCTTCTTCTCGCTGTTGCTGTTCAAGGAGAAATGCTTGTTCTGCCTCTTTCTGCTGCTGTAAAAATTTCTCCAATTCTTCTTTCTGCCTTTGTTTAAAATCCTCGACGTGTGGTAAAGAAGGAGAAAGTGGCGAAGGTACTGGTACCGGAACAAATTCTTGCGAAGAAGAGAAAAAAATCTACTAAATCCCAGTTGAAATCAACCTCTTCTGGAAGTAGCGCTCTGTTAACTTTGGTAGACGCTGCTATGCCATTGCTTTTCGTCTCCAAAGCCGGTGCACCCCAATTCATCGTCTTCTTAGTTTCAGTCATGTTTCATAAAACAATGTCGCATCGATTCACTGCGCACAGACGCTAGCGGACCTATATAGGTAGCTCTCTTCGGATTGGAAGACAGACTCCGCGAAGTGACTGAATTTTGTAACGCATGTTGGGATTGGTGAACAATTTCAATCCGTTTCGATCCACTGTTCCACTATAAATAAACGCGGTTCGCTTCATTCCCTTCACCTGTTCCTGGTCACAAAGATGTGGACCAACGTTGAATCGTCTACTCTCGTATCGTCGATGCTGTTCCGTACGGACTTACCTATGTGTGTGAGATCATCATGGAGAATCGTTAGGATCACCGAGACAAGCGTTTGGAAAAGAAGGACCTATGTGGAAAGACAAGGCTGTCTGAAGCGAGCTCTGATTTATGGACCAGAGGTTAGGCGAAGTTTGAGGAAGAGAAGAAGACTTATGCGATGCCCTCTATGTTAATGGAATGGTGTTAACATAACAAACAACGGCCCTTTTCAGGGCTACTCCAATGCCTCAAAAAGATTTATTCTTTCTTGCCTAAAAAAGTTTAAAACGTACTCTACTATTCACTGACACGAACGCGAATGCATCACACTTTGTCTAGAAATGACACAGGTGACATGACGTCACGGTACTTGCTACATTGCTGAAAGTGTCTAGTACCGTGACGTCACCCTACCTGTTTCATTCCTCTTGTCGCTATACAGGCCCAGGGTGTGCTAGTCGCTATACAAAATTCCCATTGTCGCTATATGAGCCCAGGGTGATTTTTTGTCGCTATAAATCGTGTCGCTATATGAGCCGGGGGGGGGGGGCTCCGTAATGTATTTTCCCATTGTCGCTATACTGCCCCACTACACTACTTACGATGTATGATTATTTTATTTGAAAAAAATATCAAGATAGTTTGTTTTAATTTAGTTTTTTTTTTCGTAAAACCTACTCCTCAAACCTATCTTACATAGTATCTACTTGTTGTTTGAAGAAAAACAACTTGTTCAAACTATTGTTAATTTGGCCGAATTGTTTTTCGAGTTGGGCCGAATTGTTTTTGGGCCAGATTGACTATAATCCGGCATAAATGATACAACTTTCCCATCCCTCACCCTATTCGATCCCACAGCTTGAATCCAATTTTTCCTGGTAAACAGGGTCTTTCTGAAAAAGAAAGGACCCTTTTTTCCTATCATCACTCTTTGGGTTACATCCATATGCAACACAGTGCACCAAATTTGCTGTACAAAAGCACGATCGTAAGATATATCGCATAGACATTTACGTGGGGAAATTAAACACCTGCATGGCTGGGTTGAATAGAAGGGATAAATGTACGTCATATCCGTTTTTGGCAGGCGGAAACTACCGATTGTTTACGGAGATTGCCGAATATTTTTTTCATATAAAAAAGCGGATTTTTAAGTCTAATTAAACATTTTTATGGTGTGCACACATAACAAATGCGTTTTGTTTATGACTGTAATAATATCACACGATTGTACAATATAGGTGGCCAGTGACCTTTAATAATGAAAAGCTGGGCCTGTTGACCAAGTGGTCTAAAGCTCTTGCCTTTTCCAATCAGAGCCTACATTTTGTACTCCAGCTTAAAAGATTTGTAACTTAGAATATAGCTTTGCTCCATCCCTTCATCATCAGTTATCAGATACAAAGCAAGTGTACTTTCATATCAACAAGGCCAACGACGCTAAATGCAGACATGATGGTTGAAAGATACGAAATAAATACTACAAGTATAATTTACCCATAACTTATATTATAAACAGATTTTACTAACAAAAAGCTGAACCCCGAATGGCCGAATGGTCTACAGCGCTTGCCTTTACCAATCACAGACATCTCATCTCTTTGTGAGTGGGTTCGAACCCCGGACTTGGGTAACGTCAGTATTTGAGAAAAATTTGTCAGTAGCTTCCTGTGAGTCAGTGGTTTTACCCGAGGTCTTCCTCCAATGAAAAACAATAACCTACATCCTTAAAAAACTTGTAATTAATTAATGAATTATGAATTCAAACGAATACTCACTCAGAGAGAGAGAGAGAGAGAGAGAGAGAGAGAGAGAGAGAGAGAGAGAGAGAGAGAGAGAGAGAGAGAGAGAAGCATTTTTGGGTTGGTTTTTACCTGAACTTTCAACACCAGATTTAACTACAATGCCGAAGGAATGGAAGAAGTGTCTTGTCCACGCTCCGAGGTAGCCAACAGGTGCTGGCCTAGGCGTGTGTCGAACCAGCGACCATTAGATTACAAGTCCGGTGCTCAATCTTCTGTTCGGATGCGTCAGGTAGCAGGTTCGAACTGCGGCCAAGTCATACCAAAGACTTATGATGTTACTAACAGCTGCATCGCTTGGCGCTCAGCATTAAGAATTTAGTGTTAGAATTGGTCGTCCAGGTGTCAGGATAATGTGACTGGGTGGATCATCATGCTGCATGTCTGCGGAATGGTGACCTAGTGCTAGACATCACTATAAATTGCCACACTGCAGACATCATATCGATATTACTGAAACGTTGTTAAAGCTACGTTAAAAATCCGTATCACACACACATTATTATTATTATTATTATTATTATTATTATTATTATTATTATTATTATTATTACAGAATCGGCGATCAGAGACATATCGGTACCGTCAACCGATGCCACAATATCATGGAGACAATAGGAAATACTTTGGACAAAGTTCCCTTGAACAGAAGGACAATACCGGTTGCAAATACCTCAGCTATGGCTATAATGGAAACAACGAGTCTATTGCAAATGCTGGAAACTTACATGTACCAAGACCACGACCGGCACAACCACTAGCAATACCAAGATCAACATCACCAAGGTCTCCACTGTCAGAACCGAGATTTCAACCGCCGTCAACAAGTTCTCAACCGCCATCAGCGGTATCTAGACCACGTCACCAACATGTCAGCCGTCATCGCCAAGATCTCGATCGATACTACCAACCTCTTGACCGCCAACAACAAGACTTCGACCACCATCACTGAGATGTCGACCACCATCACAACAGACACCAACAATGCCCGATCCATCAGCGTTTACCTATCATCAATTCCAAACGCAATATGGAAACCAAATGGAAACTCATAATTATCCCTGTCAACAATTTTACTATCCAGACGGTAGATATTGGAATTGTCCAGAAATTTGTAACACAGACTCCTCCCAGCTTCCACCAAGTCGTACATCAGGAATAAAGCCGTTATTTGAATTAGAAAGAAATGAAGTAAACTATTCAGGCCATTTCCCAAGACAAACGCTCATAAATGGTACAAAACAGATATCATCTGAATACTCTATACATGCTCAAATAAATGAGACAAGGCAAATCTCAACATCAACATATCCTCCGACTGAGGAACACAACCAAAACTGTCAAATATTTCCAAAAAGATGGAAGAAATAAGATCGAACCTTCCGCACAATTAACGTTTCTTCCAATCGAGGAAATTAGTCAGACAAAATGTGAAAATGACAAATCAAGTATTACGCCTCGCACAGAGTCTTGGTAAGGCCAGTCAAAAACCATACGCATAATTAGATCCGGACAGTATCGCAAGGCACCATACTCAACCACGAATATTGCTACACCTACAAACATTAGACAAAGGTCAACAGCACGCACCTCAGAGAAGGAAAGCAACAGACATATGTCAATATATGGATATGTTGCACCACTCCCCAGTATTGTTCCTATGGTACAAAACCATGACACAAATGTAGCTACAAGTCAAGCAGTGGACAAAGATCACAAGAGCAGAGCCCTGAGAGGAGAGGGAACATGCATATCTCAAAATCTGGAAATAATACACCTCAGCTACGGGCACCACATCTAGAGGATGGGACAGTAAGATCTGTTTACGCAGCAATGTCTCCAGATTCTGATCGTAGGGTGGTGATACCATGATCCACATGGGAAGGAACAGCTGGAGCGGATATGAGGCTAAAATACGATCGCGTTATGCCTGGATATCAAATCCCACAACTATGGGCCAGAACTGTAAAACAAAGCGGACATATAGAGTACAGAACCCACACTACCAGTTGGCGAAAACATAGCGATTTAACCAGTCATATGGGTTTTCGTTTACAAGAGCCAAACAAAACATATACTGGTTGGACTTCCGCATCTACAGGGGATCAAAATTCACGACTGCCGCCAAAAAGGCATTGCATCAAACGTCACAGAACATTATCACGATTCCGAAAATGCCATATGCAAAACAGCAGTCACGAATGAAATCCCTACTGAAATCCCAACACCATCGGAGGAAACATTACACCTTTTGAAAGGCACAGTTGTAGAGGGGAATGCGAATAATACAACAGACATTACGAACTCACCCAAAGCAGCTGAATCCAAAGATGGAGCGCAGAACAATCCAACCATCGCAGCATTGATTGACCGCCTATTAAAGTAAGCATTTCTTCGCTATATATTTGCATGCCAAAAATGTTTTCTATATGATTGTTTCTGATAACTTCCCAACAGTGTTGAAATTGTTGTCAGCAGATATTATATCAAAACATTTTTAAGATTTGAGTGATGAGAAGTTCGAACGGCTGGCGATTAAAGTTTGATGTTCTTGTCTCAAAATCGGATGTTTCCAATGCAACTAAAATATTTAATGATAGACAAGACAGTTTCAAGTATACATTCATTTCTTGTTTATAGCAAAAGAGACGCTATGGAATACTAATCTGCTTAACGTTATGAGAATAGAAGATTCTTGAGAGATAGAAAAAAGAACTTTCCTAAAATTGAAGTATTAGTGTAGTCTATCTTACACAGAAGTAATTGTTGCTCTATAAATATTATTGGAAAACAGCAATGAACGCGAACGAGTGAGAGATAGAGGGAGAGAAAGAGGATCCGATTTTACTGATCATTTTATTCATAATTTATAGGGAAGCAAGGACAGCATGTGATCTCCTCCAGCAACAGGGCCAATGGCAACAAGAAAATACCACAGGAAGGATTCGCATAGAGAAATCTAAAGGTAGAAGACCTAACACTTCAGGTCTTTTTGACACATGCGGCAATAACTCTGGTATAGAGGATATCAGGAAACCATTTTCCAGTACCAACAGGAGACTCCACTCAAGGCCAGGAAGAGAGCAAAAGGAAATTGAGGTTACTAAAGAGATCCGTCTCCTCATGTCGGACCTCAAGATATGTGGAGATATGGTAGCTTCAGCAACAGAGTCAGCCTCCTCTGGTACTTGGTCACCGGTTACAAAGGCTTTGGATTTAACAAAAAGAAGAGGAAAAATCAAACACCAAAACATGTATCAAGGAAGAGACCGAAAGGTGTGTGATAAAAGCAAAGCGACGGTTATCGTTAAATTTGTTTTCACTCACCATGAATAAATCAAAGGGGGGTATGGACAAAATCATCCGAATTGTTTCCTCTGAAGATTTGCTGTCCAACCTAAGCGAGTTTACGGGGTCTGTGAAAAGAGCGAAAAGATTGTTGAGACATGTGGAAGAAGAAATCGAGGGAAAAGAAGATAGCCTGGTTAATAGTACAAAGAAGGCTTACACTGGTTTTTCTGAACTTTCTGAAAATACCAAGAGAGCAGGCTCTTCCCTGTCCGAGGAAAATATCACCAAGGCCACAAGAGGCAGGCTTGAAGGAGACGTTACAAGGTATGCATTGATCCAAAGAGAGAAGAATATAGATTCTGAAGAAAAGAGCAAGAAAAGAAAAATTGATAAGAATGAGAATGACATTAAGCCATCATACTCTGACCAGGAACATGAAGGACCAGTTTCTTCCGATGATGTTTTAGAATCTCGTAAAAGAGAACGAAAAAAGAGGTAGATGATGATGATGTTCCTAAGTCATCATGTTTCAGTCAGGAACCTGTGAGATCTTCAATCTCTAAACGGGAGTCTAGCAATAAATCATTCCTGTATGAAGATCACTACAGCACTGTCAACTGCACTAAGATAATTAAATCTGACGATGAGACAAGAAAGCTAGCATCGAAAGATATTATTTCAGAACATGAAGAAAGAAAGAGCAATGGTGATGATGAGGACAACGACAACAAAGCCAAAAGAAGCAAGCTTGAAGGAGTAGTTAGAATGTCTGCATTGATTCCAAAAGAGAAGAATAAAGAACCTGAAGAAAAAAGCAAGAAACTAAAAGTTGATGAGAATGAGAATGAGATTAAGCCATCATACTCTGACCAAGAACATGAAGGACCAGCTTCTTCCAAAGATGAGGATTTAGAATCTCCGAGAAAGGAAAAAAGGAAAGAGGTGGATGAGGATAATGTTATTAAGTCATCATGTTTCAGTCAGGAACCTGAGAGATCTGTCTTTGATCAGGAGTCTAGCAATAAATCATTCATATCTGAAGATAACGACATCATTGTCAACTGCCCAAGAAATTTGTATCTGATGACGAGACAAGAAAGCTAGTATTGAAAGACTTTATTCCAGAACACGAAGAAAGAAAGACCACTGATGATGAGGACGACAACCAAGATCCCAACCCATTGTCCTTACGTCAAGAACCCGAGAAACCTTCTTCCTCAAGACAAGGATCTGGCAACAATTTTGGAACTTTGTTGCTTGCGTGAGTACCACTTTGTAGGGTTTTTCTTGCCGAATGATCTGTATTCAAAACTGCAAGTGTTTTGGTAAACTTTTAAATTTTCATTAAGTTTCTGTTGTATGATGAATTCGTTTCTGAACAAGTAGAAATTTGTATATAAAAAAATAATCAGTTGAAAGTAAAAGTTTGCACTAATTGACTATAAACTGAATGTCTTGGGGAGGTTTTGTTTTCACATAAACATTCTTTTCTGATCAAATTTAGTATTTGATCTTGAGGAAATGGATTAATATTTTATGTTGGCTGGGACAGTAAAGTCCTTGTAATGCAGACCCACCAAACGTTTTTGTGCGAATAACTGAGAATGTTTCGTTTGAAATAGCAAACGTTTGAGAATCATTCAGTCAACTACTCTATTGTTACTGCCTATTTGACGAGATTCGTTCAATATCATTCTGACACTTTGTGTAACCTTTGTGAAGCTTACATTGTCAAAGTTTTATGAAATTTTAAACATCGAAGAAACGACGATGATACTATTTCGCATATGTTAAACGTACGTCGCATTGCCCTGATATACTAAATTTGTATATTTATCAAATAGTCTTTTGTCTTTGCTAAGAAAGCTGTAACTTCAGTTCACTAGCTACCTTCTTTTTTTCCAGCTAGATTGTTGTCCAATGCACTTGTTCAACTCCAATATGTGTTCGCAAAAAATTTTAAACAAAATTAAACAAGTTCAGTATCTTGAAATTTGCTAGCAAGTTATCATGACTGTATCTTCGTTTATGTCTGATTGAAGAGTTATTTACGTTAGTCTTTTATCCCAATCTACAGAAGTGTCAACTATGCAGATATCAGCGCCATTACATCGATATGGACACAGCAGAAAGACAGCTGTCCAGAACTGGTTCGGAAATCAAGGAGTACGAGGAAAACTCGACAGCGCCACACCATTGTAACTGAGTTAAAACCAGAAAAGTCAGACTCACTCACCGAATTATTCAAACTATTAGGAATTTAAGGACGTCTGTAAAACGGGTTTTCTTGTCTCTATGTGACTCAGCTCTGCTTTTGGTAAATTAGTTTAGAGGACTGTACAGTCTTGGCTGTAATGTTTATGTTATTACCTTTCTCGTACGAAAAACTATCCCCACCAACTGATCTACTCTTTATCAAAACTTTTGACATGATAGATCACGATCTTTATAACAAAAGAAATATATGAATATTTTTAAAGATAAATTGACCTCCTAAAAGCATACATGCTGATGCTTTCCGAAACAAAATTAAGTTTAAATGGAAACTCATAAAAACTGAAATTGTTTTTCAAAGTATACATTTTAAACTTGTGTTCAGGTTAAAAACTTGTAGGTTTCTAACAGTGAAAAGAAGATAAGATTCAGATGTAAGAAAAAGATACCATATAGGTGTTTCCTAACTATAAAACCTAAATTCACATGTGTTATAATGGAATATAAACCGAGATCATCACTGAAGTTATATTTTCATACAAATTGCTGACAATAAGTAAATAAATGGCTCCTAATTTATAGTTGTACTCTTGAGATTAATATTTGAAAAATAAAATTGTATAATGTAGTCTTTTGCAATAGTTTGTATCCTCCGGTAAGTGAAATCAAGTCCGTCCATGTTTTGGTGGTTTTATCGTATTTTGTTTGTCTTACTGATGTGTATTAGATATATTTTGTCTTCTTATTTTGTATTGCTTATAAATGATGTACTCTCGAAAGATATCAACGTATGCATGCTCTAGTCACCACAAGTTTAAAAATTGATGCCTACAATTAAGGTATTGCAGTCTAGTAAAATATCCGTTTACTAGAGATTACTATAAGATTGTATGTATTATATTTAATTCTCGTCAGTGAAGATTCTGATTGGAATTTTAATGTATGATTTTACTGTCTGTTATGATTCGCATGCATACTCAACCTATGCATACTCAATTCACCATAAATATAAGAATTAATGTCTACAATTAAGGTTTTGCAGTCTAGTAAGATATTCAGTATGTACATGTGCTAGTCATTATGTATGTGCGTATATATATATATATATATATATATATATATATATATGTGTGTGTGTGTGTGTGTGTGTGTGTATTTCCTAGAGATTACTATATGATTGTGTCTATTTATATATTTCATCTTGTAAATGCGTTAGATGACGATGTATTTCTCTTGTAATATTTAAATTCCCTATTTTTATTAACCTAATGTAATCTTTATTGAAGAGGAAATGAAGTCAGTTAGACAGTCATTCATACATAAATGCACGCACGCAAGCATACATGCATACAAACTTGTATACATGCATACATGTGTCATGTAGAAAGAACTACATATATAGTTACCCTTGTACAAGTTTTCCATTTCCATTTTACTATTTCAAAGTTAATGTTAAGCACATAACAATATAGACGTACTAACATTTTTGAAGTATTATCATCATCAAGCAAATGTTAAAAGATCAG
>JAECUM010036784.1:0-34547 GCA_016617855.1 Megalonaias nervosa | reverse complement strand
ATACGTCCGAAATCTATTAGATAATAATTATACTAAATAAGCCAGAGAGCTTTAAAACGCCGTGAGCTGTCATACAACAAAATTTGCGGACTTTACAACAAGACGTTGGCATATTTCTTTTCATTAGAAGATAATTTATTACTTATTATTGCTGTTATGTTAGGATATTTTGGTTGTTTGTAGGGCATACATTTTATTGTAGAATGAAGCTATACTAATTGTCGTCACCAACATGAGTCTATCACATACATCATCATCAATAGACAAGATGCAATCTACCCTGCTTCCAAGAAGTGTCTCCAGCAATATATCGTCTTCCTGACTGAATAAGTTAACCCGTTCTCTCACCTATAAAGTGTTAATCACTCTCTCAAAGAAAACTGTATGTATGTATGTATGTATGTATGTATGTATGTATGTATGTGTATATGTATGTATGTACGTGTGTGTGTGCGTGTGCGCATATATGCATGTATGTATGGATCGATGGAGATGTTAATGAATGAATGAACGATCAGTCATTGAATGTGGAATGAATTACATCAATATACCAAAACATGAGGTGCCTCTGCGTTGTTTTCTTTTTGCAAGTTATGCCGATATCCATATAATTTCCTTAAAATGCGGAATGTTTGCCTGAGCTGTGAATTAAAGTAAGGATATTGTTTAACAAAATCTGTGATCGCCCTGTATTGGCATTCGTGTGTTGGATGGCATCAGCTTTGTGCTCCAACAGTATTGACCAATAAGAAAACGTTTTGATGTATTTATTCGGGTCCCATCGTTCATCTGTAGTTGTAAGGATGTCTGGTTGTTGAATGTGTAATGTGATACAGATCGTCACCTCTTGTTCTTATTTTATACGGGGATGGTTTCATGTTATTCCACGTGTATATAGGTATGTGTTTCTGTGTGTGTATATATATATATATATATATATATATATATATATATATATATATATATATATATGTATATATATATATATATATATATATATGTGTTGTTATATATATATACATATATACATATGGCGCGGTGGGGCCAGATTTCCTAAAGATTATTATATGATTTTTATTGTATGTATTTATATATTTCATCTCGCAAATGCGTTTATTGACGATGTATTTCCCTTGTTTATGTTCTCGGTTCTTTGTTGTATCTCATAATCTTGTAATGTGTATAATGCGTATTTTTATTAACCTGCTGTAATCTTTGCTGAAGAGGAAGTTAACTCAGTTAGACAATCAGCCCTTGATAAATGCACGCACACATGCATACATGCATACAAACATATGTACATGCATAATTTGTCATGTAGAAAGAGCTACATATATAGTTACCCATGTGTAAGTTTTCCATTTCCTTTTCTTTACTATTTCAAACTTAATGTTAAGCACATGATAATGTAGACATACTAACATTTTTGACGTATTATCGTCATCAAGCAAATGTTCAAAGATCAGTGCCTTGCTGAGCCAAATGCTAGTTAGCACTGACTACAAATTTGTATGATTGCAGGTATTGAAATGTTTCCTTTTGTCAATACGGCTCCTGACACAGTACTACTGTTGTATTTTTTGTCACTTTTCTGTTGTATTTCATGATCTTGTATTATCGTGAATTTGATTAATCTCATGTAATCTCTGTTGAAGAGGAAATAAAGTCAGTCAGTCAGTCATACACACATACCCTAGATACATACATACATACATGCACGCACGCAAGAACACACATACATGCATACATACATACATACATACATACATACATACATACATACATACATACATACATACAGCTTGAACGGCATATGTATCCAGGAAATGAAATTAAAACATCTCCCATTATCTTTTGCAGACATAAAAAAGATCGTTTGAGCTTGATTTACTCGCCGAGGGAGTCCAGTCCCTCAGTTGAATAGCGCACCTTTCTGAATGGAGTTTCTGGCTGAAAATACTTGATTTCAAAAATAATTTTGTTGATGACAAAATGCATTCATACTGGGCAAACCTGATTTTCTATTATGTAAATACTACAGTCAGAATTTACCGACGCTCAACAATTGAAGATGGCGAGTACAACGTCAAGCAGGTATGCATCAACACAGGAGAGTCGGAACTTTGCAAAGTTAAGCCGCCTTTTCGTGGATTTGCTCAGAGATGTGTTGTGGGAAACATTGACTAAAAGACTTCTTCCTGAAGAACTTCCAGATAAAGTGCGTATAAATAAGCAAAAGCTCGAGACAGTCGGCAAGATGAGAGAGGACCAGTACATGAGAATATGCAGATCAGGTGGAGGAGAAGTCTCAAACGAGGATTTTTACATTACTTTATTGTATATTCTATTAAGAAATTTACCCATGGAAGAGAAGAAAATACAGCGACCATCTACAAAATGGGCATCCGATGTCTATCCAGAAGAAAAAAAAACAAAATGAAGGGGATGGCATTGAACGAATTCGATTAATGAGAAACCAGGGGTTCTGGTCACTTGACAAGAGCATCTCTTTCAAATACTGATTTTGATCGGATTTGGGCAGATATGCTGGCCGTAGTAAAGCGATTTGACATTCATTTAAAGACAACTTTCCAGAGTGAAATAGAAGTAATACTAAAGGATGAAATGCCATCAGACTTAATTGAGGATTATATGAGAGACTTTAAAAAGCAAAAGGAGTATGATTCACAAACAAGAGAGATAGCTATGGAAGCAAAACGAGAGGCAGAGGAAGTGAAGAAATTGGTGGAAAGGAACTTAGAAGAGACAGAAAATGTTAAATGTATGTTGGGGATTTTGAGGGGGAAGGAAGAGAATACATTTATGTAGAGTTTTTGATGTTGAAACGCATTTTTCACACAAATTTTCTTAGACTTGATGGGTAGAGAAATTTAAATAAAACCTTTCATTTTGCGGAAATAATTATATCGAGTGCTTAAACTAATTTTCGAATATTTAAATATTTAATCTAACTTCAAAAGCATGTAGATGATATTAGTACGGTAAATTATTATTTGTTTTTAAAAGTCCTTTGATCACTACTGTAGGTACTCGCATTATCATTATGGTTGGTATCGAACACGATATTTGTTTGGGGATATAAAGCTTGGATACAAATATGAGATGTTTTAGAAATTCTTTCTGCGATAAGTTGTATTTTTGACTTGGTAATATCATGGTAAAGTTTGTATGCTATAGTCTCATGATTTTGTGACAGGCAAACTGGTTGAAACCGATAGAAAAGTAGACGACCTTACAAAGGACGTCAAGGAGAAAAGAAAAGGTAACTTGAGAATTACACAGCATGGGGGGGGGGCACAGATATGTAGGTTCTTTGATTTTTGCAGCAAATGCAAAGAAATTATAAAGATATTTTCAGAAAAGCTTGTTTTATGTACATTGTTAGTAATGAGATCATTTTCATACTTGAAGTAGATCAATACTGGTGTTGTATGTATGTATGTATGTATGTATGTATGTATGTATGTATGTGTGGATGGATGGATAGACGGATGGATGCACGTATGTATGTATGTATGTATGTATGTATGTATGTATGTGTTTTTGTATTTGAAGTTGTAAAATTATGTTCAGTGTCTATCACTGCACTAGAAAGGTGTAGTTCAACAAAATACAACAATACAATACAATGCAATTTACAATGCAGTTTTTCCCTCATGTAAATAATTAAAAAAATAGAGAAATCTGATTGTGGTCAGAAACTAATCTGCCAATGAAGTTGACCAGATTCTTGTGACTCTAAGGCGCTTCCCAAAATGGAAAATAATTTTTAGGTAGAATATGACTGGGGTTAGGTGAGAAACAATGCCTGAAGTGTACATGTAATTGTTATTGAACGTCTGTTACATGGGTTTCATGTGCGTTATATCTTTATTTTAGAAGCTGAGCGAGAACCGAACGAAACCTTGAAAGTCATGTTAGGTACGTATTTCATGCGTTCTAAGAGATTCATGTGATTAAAATGCAAAACAGTTCTATAAAAATAGTTTGTACGCTTCATTTGACAATTACAAAACATTCGCTAATCAATGGTAAAATATGTTGGGAATTAAAGGCCATGACATCTGAAATTGCTTGAGATGTTTCCATACAGGCCAGAACACATTTTGGATACAATTTTTGCAGTTTTATCGTTCACAGTGATATTATTATGATAAGAAAGTTTGTCATAATCTTCTTCTCATTTCTTGCTATGAGAAGGAATTACTCATGATTTAAGAACTGTCTCGGTCCATGGTTAGAGAGAGAGAGAGAAGAAAAAGTTCGGGCTCTCTTAAGAAGGTGTCACGCATAATGGGGTAGATACGACTACATTCCTTGGGGAAAGCTCGTCAATGCGAGGGTACGGGATCTGTAAGAAGATAGGTGAGACCTCTCTAGCTTTGGGACTAACAATTTTATTGATATAATTCCGGAGATACAACTTATAAACCTTTATATTGAAAAATACATAAGATATATACTGAGTACTTTACCTTGATCTTACCAACTTCATACGTTTTGTGATTCCTGTATTTTAGAATATAATACAAATAATTAGATATTGTTTGAATTCAAAGATCATAAAATTCAATAGTTGCGGTTAATGCAACAATCATTTTAAAGAAATATATTTTACTCAATTTTAAGATAAAATACTAATTTGAAATAGATTACTAAACATTATTCTTTATTACTTAAAGAATATTTTATTCCCAAATTAAATCTTAGCATGAAGTTGGTAGCGAATTAGTCTTTTCACCATAATAAAAATACAAATGAATATAAATTCTTAAAAACAATTAAATATTCCATTACATTATAATATACCATTAAAATAAAAAGAGAACTCACTACGAAAGTTACCACAGAAATCTTTAACTTTTAAAGGTACTTATTCATTAAGAATTTTATGAACACAAACGATTCTTACCTGTAAGACGATAGGTGAGACCTCTCTAGCTTTGGGACTAACAATTGAAGATACAAGCGGTGCGGAGCATTATTTATACTGGTTCAAGATACCTTTGGCCATATTTGGTAAAGATGTTGGTACCAAGAGTATCATGCAAGCAGCGCGTGTATTCGTCCCAAACCAGAAAGAGGCCCAGTCTACCTGATAGAATCGAATATGTTCTTTACATTATAATCCGCCTAATCAGCATTATATTCGTGTCAGGAAAACGGTTAAACCTTAGGTTACTAAGTCAGACAGAACGCTAGGAATTTTTGCCACTGAGTGTTGTTTCTGCTGAGTTAGCATACGCATGTATAATACAGGAGAGAATATTTGTACTTGTTGTAAAGGAAGCAATCTTTATCAAAATAGAATATAGTTCTAGTAAATAAAGTTAATCTCCATATATTTTTTTAATGGAATTTACTCCCAGTATAATTTAATGAAAAATTGATCCAATGAAAAATTAGTTTTAATACTATTTAGAGATAATTTCAATGTTATTACTTTTAATTAAAAAATTCTATCCTAATAATATTATTCACTTCTTGCAACAATTACCTTTACTTTCAATATATCTGAAAGTTCATTTAAAACGTTAGTACAAGTGTTTTCAATACACATTTGTACCAGCAAAACCATCGTGCATTACATTATGGCTTTTTGCATTAACATTTTGATGCATTCGAGTTTTCCTGTAGATTAAAACAAAACAAGCTTTCTTTATTTAAGAAAGGAGTGAAATTTATTTCGAGAAACGAAAATGCTGAAACTGGGTTTTCTTCAATTGTTGTAGTAGTATAATACTGATGCTGTGATTTCACTCAAAGTTATAGCAATGTTTCTGCTCCTCATTAAGCTGATGTCTTAGTACCAATTTCGGAATTTATAAGTTCCCTATAAACTTTGAAACTCGCTTCTCCTTAATGAACACTATCTGTGAAAGCAATCTTTTTATGCATTTAGTATGGTTATTCCTTTGTTACATTACTATTGCTGATCACATTTGCTAAGGCGTATGATAAACTACTGATTGATTACTCTTTGCTAACAAGTATAATCACTAAAACCGAATTAAATGATAAAACTGAAACATGAATTTCACTCGACAAGACTTATTTAATTGACATTTATTTCTTAAAGTATTGCCCCTAGTAGGCATTACTCACATTTTCAGTAACCTATATTTTTGTTGCTTATTGTTATTTACCGTATATTGAGAAAATAATTTTTGCAAGAAAACCAAGAGATTGCTTATTAAATTTGTGAATTTCATGATGTTTCTAAATTTCTGGCTACTAACCACCATTTTCGACCATGAAACGAGTTATATATCAAGGTTTCATTTACCAATTTTGATTATTATTTTCTTCACATTCAAGAAATAGGAGTCAATTCGTTTGTTATTTTCAAGAAAAAAAAAAGTGATATCCATGCCTGATTCCTCATTATATGTGAGTTTGTGAATTACTGAAGGAGGGTGTACTCTTGTTTTTTAAAGAGTTAGAGAATATTAAACTTGTTTTAACCTTTCCACCCTAACAATTTAAATTAAAACCTACATTTAAAAAGTAAGAATTATCAATGACGATTAAATATTCATCTTGGGTGACCTTTATTTGTGAAACTAAGAATCATCATCTCCTGTAATTACACATATAAAAAACTTAAACATCAAAATGACCATGTTACTGTTCGGGATCCCACGACAACAATCGGGTTTGAAATTACAAATTAATGCATAAAATGGCAACGTTTTGTGTATTTTTTGCTAATATGGTGAATTTACAGTTTTTAAGTCAGTAAAAGGTTGGGGAACTACAAACTGCCAGAGGGGTGTATGTATTCCTCAGGGAACTGTGCTGGGACCACTCCTTTTTCTTTGCCATATTAATGATCTTCCAGACTGTGTGAAATCTCAGGTCAGGCTGTTTGCAGATGACTGTCTCCTTTACAGAACAATTCAAAACTAGAGTGACCACCATACCCTCCAGAATGATCTCACAGCCCTCAAAAAATAGGCGACTGATTGGGGTACGACTTTCAATGCCAATAAATGTTACCTCATGAGTATGACCAGTAAAACAACAAAATCATCTCACTTCTACACCTTAAATAACCACATACTACAACAAGTCAGTGAAAACACCTATTTTGGATTAACACCATCTAATCACATATTATCAAATCTACCAAGAAAGCAAACACTACACTAGCATTTCTTAATAGAAACCTCAGACACTGTCTGCAGACTAGTCAGATCCATGTTAGAATATGGTTGACTGTGTTGTCTGGGATCCGTACTACATTAAGGATGTTGATAGAATCGAGAATCTTCAACACCAGGCAGCAAGACTTATATCTGGTGATTACAAAATCAGAGAAGCAGTTTGCATCATCAAAATGTTAACTGACCTGGATCTACCAACACACCAAGACAAGCGTAGTCTGATTAGTTTGACATATCGCTATAAAGTAGTCGAGGGGTTATTGCCGGCTCTCTCGCCAAACATATGTTTAAAGCCATTATGACAAAAACGCCTGACTAAAACCAACAATCATTATGAACCAAATGCATGTTTTTCCCTCTCAAATCAATGTGTGCACCATGTGCAAATGTTATTAGATTATTCATTAATGTCATTTGTCAAATGTGTCACATCACTACTTTTGGAGCACTCCTGAAAAGAACGGAATTAAGCGCAAATTCTTTACTGGATTAATGGGCTTTAAAAGATGCACAATTTTAAGTGAACAAATACCACACGTGCATACTTTGCCTTCATGCCTGTCCACCTGTCCACCTGTCTATATTATCCATTCATTTTTTTATATATGGTCATACAGTGGACACATATTACATTATTTCTAATTTTTTTAATGGGCAACAATTGACTGCACAATTTACAGAAACACTGATCAAACACATGTTTTATAACCTGCGTCCATGTTTTTACTAGAAAATAACTGTGGCGTGCATCTCGAACTGATATTTATTCCTCTTGTTGGGTCATACTAATTAGTAACTGTAAAAGAACAAAACAGCACATGACTGGAAAAACATCATGGCATAATTTCTTTCTCGCGAAACACTTTACAGTATACCCAATGTTCTTACTTACAAGTCGAATTCAACTGCAAACAACATACTAAAATTGACCATTGCATGATGTGCCAATGGATCAGGATCTATATTACTTGTTCTACTGATTATTCCTAACAAACTGCATAGACCAGATCTGCAGGCACATTATGCAGTGGTTGATCTGGGTGTGAGCAGTTTTCAGCTAGACTGCTCTTCTAAATGAGTATATACCAGAGTCAAGGATGCAATAAATGACGTAATATTTGACTTGCTTTTGACACTGGTTAACAAAATAAGCATTTTTAAAAATCTCGTCAGTGATATCAGTTTACATTCCAATTAGATGCAACTTTTGCTCTTTTGTTTTACATAACCTTGTGGTAATTACCTGGAACTAACTCTGCTGGCACTTTTATATCCAATTCCAAAATAAAAACAAGAATAGATAATTTGCATACATGTATTTTGTAATTCATGCAATGTTTAATTTGATAAATACATGTTGCCATGGACAACGTAAATAGTTTACTTTACAAAAAATTGTCATATGCTTTGATCATAATCTACATAGTAAATATGGTAATAATACAACACACTTAACTTTATATCATACTTAGTAAAGCAACAATCATTATGAACCAAAGGTTGGATGACAAGAAACATTTCACAAAATATCCTTCTCTTCAAACATGAGCATAGAGGACTGAAGTAATAGTCATTATCTTGTAAACAAAATTCCAGGAAGTTTTAATCAACAGAATATATACCCAAAGTTTTTCTTCAGAATTATTTAAGTTGGATTAAAGAACACCAATATGGTCATAACAATATCAAGAAATTTAAAATTAGGCTTAAGTTTGTTGCATGATGATTGGCAATAGATACGGGGTAAAACCAAATGGCAGACAATCCAGCTTAAAAAGGACAAAGGCACAATAAAATTATGATCAAAATATGACAATGAATTGTTTATTTATCAATGGAAATTATATTCAAGAAGAAGACTAGATTATAATTAATGCTGATTCATCAATTGTTTGGCAGGATTGTTTATGCCCATGGGAGGTAACTGCTACAGCTAGAATAAAGTTGTCATCAGAATAGACAACAAAGGGATCCTTAAAAAGTTAATCTGTCAATAAATATGTTTGCGTAACATCGATCAGGTAAAAGATTCCTAGTGTTCAGAATGTTAATGTCGTGAACCTAAGCAACCTAACATAAAAATAATATTACTGTTAGCTGTAGATTGAACATTTAGCACAATATATGTGACATGATCATATGAATGATCCACTGCAAAGCACCACGTTTCTGTTGACAGCATATACCTGCAAGATAACCTGGCTCTGGAAAAATCCCAGAAACAAAAATTAATATTAAGGTCTCCAAATTATAAACCAACCACCAGTTTTCATAAATATTATTCACTGATGTTATTCAAAAATGCAATTAACTGGTATCATTCACTAATGATAAATTTTATGCCAAAATATTTCCTTATTTTTAATTTATGCAATTTTGTCCAAAAGACGTATTTTAAAATGTAATACACAGTGAAACCTCTCCCAGCTGCGTTGGTTTTGAAACTGAACTACTCCTCAGATCCTTAACTTTCATTCTTTTCAAAAAAACTAACTCTGTACACACACCCAAAATCAGAATTTTTTTTAATTTTAGGCCTAAGAATTTTTTGGTCTGAAGGCATTATGTTTTACAATTCCGTACCCAAAAACTAGACTATCCAGCTAATATCTCCTCCCATTCAAAGGTGGAGGAATCAACTTCTTCAACGAAATAACATATTTGACTTGGTAAGGGACAAGTATATTGTATTTCATGTCCCTCAATGATGGCATTTCCAATTCTTGCTAAGACTGTTCCATTAAAAAATAAATGGGATCCAGGGAAGGCACTTTTAAAGTGGGTTACCCACTATGGATGCAATTTACAATTTCTCATCATTTTAATATAAACCCAAAGTACCCTGGCATATATTTTTTAAAAACTGAGTCACTTCCCTGGGTACCTTGTGTGTTTAAATGGAACAGCCCTAAGTAATAATTAAAGAAGGTGAAGTATCTTTTCTTTAAAGGCTTATGTCATGACAGTAACAAAAATACATATATATACTGTGACCAACATTTATCGGCAGTAATGCAAGAAAAATTAACCTTATTACGTTTTGATAGCAACAAAACCTCGCAGCTGACTAATTACATTTAAGTCCAAAGTACAAAGATCGAAGTCAAATGTCTTCTCTTGAAGTCAAACTGCCCTGTTGACTGGATGAGTCTAAACACTTTCTCTAAAATGGAAAGATCCATTAAACCCATCAGTGTGTTTGAGTTCTGTTAGCTTGCTCAATTCTTCTCCATTAGGAGCTCGCACTGAACTACTGATGTTCTCTGTAACAACATTACGAGGACTATCCTCAATTTTATTAGCTTCATTTGTGTCTTTGCTCCTTTTTTCACTTTTTTTTTTCACTTCAAGATCTTTCACGACAGTCTTAGTTTGGCTTTTCACATCATAAATGCTGTCAATTTTACTTGTTGACTTTTCCTTTGAACTTTTATTTTCATCCTTTTTGGTTTTTCTGACTGAACTTGGTGCTTTTGTTGGTGGTTGAATACCATTTTTGTGTCTTATTTCTGGTGTCACTAATATTTGAAGACTCCGATTTTTTCTCAGAGACACTTTTGGAGGATGACTTTTCTTGGCTATCTTTTTGAGTGGTGGGCATTTTAATTATTGATGAATTTTCAGAAATAGCTTTGTAAGATTTCTCTGAATTACTCTTGCATGAAAGTGCAGGAATTGCCTTACCTGACTCAACCAATGGTGAATTTTTAGCTGATGATTTTTGCAGCAAAAAGACATCAACAATATCTGTAATGTCATCTTCATCATCTGAAGAATTGTCCTCCAATTCATCCATCAATTTTTCCAGAGCACTCTTGGAATAAATCTGGCTAGAAGTTTTGCTGGTACTGGAAGTTGGACTAATATCAAGGTCCATATCTGAGTCACTTCCACTACTTTCCCCAAGAAAGTCATCATCTGACTGTGAGGAACTGTCACTTGAGAGGAAAAGATCCTCTTTCAGTTCCTTTGAGGTAACTATTGACGAATGCTTCACATTGTCTCGTCGCTTTTTGGCCATTGAACCATCCAATGCTGATACAGTGAAACCAGATCTCTTTCTGAATTCTGACTTCTTTGCATCTGTTGTAATTTCAGATTTCATGTTTCTGTTTGAAGATTTCTCCTTCTTGTCATTTTCTCCTTTAGATGATGACTTTGATGACGAATGTTCACGTTTAGAAGACTTCTCTTTTATGTCAGCGTTTACTTTAATCTCCACTTTGCGTTTATCATCTTGTTTTCTGCTTTCAGATCAATTACTTGATTGTTCAGCCTTGACCTCTTTTTTCTCATCCTTGACCTCCTTAACTTCTTTTCTGTCATCCTTGACATACTTTTGTCATTTTTTACATCTTTTATGTCATTTGTTACCTCTTTTTCCATCACTTACCTCTTATTTGACATCTTTTATCTCTTTTTGCCATCCTTTACCCCTTTTTGTCATTTTTTACATTTTTATCATCTTTGACCTCCTTTTTCTCATCCTTGACATCTTTTTTAGCTCTTTTTTGTCATCCTTGAGCTCTTTGTCATCCCTGACTTCTTTCTTGTCATCAAATTTTGAGATTTTATCATCCTTCGATTTAGATTCTTTCTTTCTCTCCTTACTGGACTTGCTTGACTTTTGTTTGCTGGTATCCGTTTTGTCACTATCTTTTCCATCCTTAGATTTACTTTGTGATTCATCCATATTCTCACTGCCCTTGAGCTTTACAACTTTATCCGATCTTGCTTTTTCTTCAGACCTCTGCTTATCTTCACTTCTGACCCTCTCAGATGACACAGAAGAACTTCTGGCCTTTTTGTGGTTGTTTTCACTGGGTATAGGAGAATCAGATGGCTTCTTTCGGGAAGGCAAAGGAGATGGATTAGGCACCATTTTGGACAAACTATCTGAATCTTTACATGAGTGCTATTCCCTTGAACTTTGGGTTTTCAGCGATTTTTCTTTGGAGGTGGAGGAAGAAGAGGAGGAGGACGACGCAGAAGCAGCATCATGACCCTTGCTGCTGCTGTCCATCTTTTCTTGGTTAGCTGAGGATTTCAATGATGCACTTATGTCTTTGCCGCTACTGCTAGGCTTTTCATATTCAGGAAAATTCAGCATTTGTTTTGACACTTTCTCCTGTCAAATGAAATGAAAGATGATTTAAAACATCTTTCAAAATGGATTATAAATACATCATAATTTATATTGCAGATTATTTATTAAATTTAACTGATACAGTACAATCTCATTGCTACAAACATGGTCAATGCTAGAACAAAAACTGGTAAGATGGGGGAAGTGCTAATTAAATGTTAAGTTTAAAAATGCGGAGATAAAAAGTTTCAGTTTGTGTGTGTGAGTGGTGAGGGGGGATAAACTGTTCTAAATCAACGTTAGCATGTACACAAAACAATATATAGCAATTTCCAAGGAGTGTGTGTGCATTGACGATCATATATCACTGTTAGACTGAAAACCTTTGTAAATTGGTTTGATATTTCTAACAGTCGTTGAATTACTCATGTTCTGTTTAGATTATCTGGACATACCTTAATGGATATGTACGGATTTATAATCCTTGACAAGGTAAGAATTTTTTGTGGAACAAGGGGGGGGGGGCATTTATTGAAGGGGGATCTTAGAATAACTACAGTAATCGTCATGCATTCTACTGATCATACGCACATATGCTGAGCTTCATTCGTTAATTTCAAGTTGCTTAAAAATTTATTTGCTAAAGGGAAAATGCTATGGAGACATAAAACATTAAGCAATGACCCTGAAGGCACTACTCCCTATCTGGTATATGAACATCTCCTAAGGATGATGCCTAAGAGCAGAATTTTCATTATATATGTGAGAACTCAAACGTTATGTTGCGGAAAGGAAAGGGTCAATGGATGGATAAATGGAAACATATATACTATGCATCCCCAATTTTTTCAAAGCAATGATATGGATATTTTCAAAGAGAAATGATTTCAATTTTTCAAACAAATAAACTACAAGGATTAATACTCATTCTGTGTTAATTTTGACTTTTCATTGTCGTATTGTTTATTTTTTAAAATATTTTTCTCTGTTTTAGCTAAATGATGGGAAATAATGCAAGGAAAGATAATGCAACTTTTGAGAATGGATCTGGTAACGTGCAATATACATTAGTATGAAGTATAAGATTTTGAAAATAATTAAATGAAATAAACTGAGAGATAAAATAAAATTCTAATAAAGTTATATATTTTAAACAAATAGTACTACAGTACTTAACTTGGAAACAATACACAATGTATACAAATAATACACAATGTGCACAAAAAATTGTGTGTCACTGTGTGCGTGTATAATTTGGATTTTAACGAAGTTTTAACAAGTTTTCAATTATATCGCTACGATGTCTGCAGTGTGGCAGTTTATAGTGATGTCTAGCACGGGGGCATCATTCCTTAGACATGTAGCATGAAGTCCCACTCAGTCACATTATCCAGGCCGACCAGTCCTAACACTAACCTCTTAATGCTGATCACCTAGTGAGGCAGCCGCAAAAAATATTGAAGGATTTGCCTGTAATTACCGAATCTTATTATTCTTAGAGCTTCCTTTGTATTCCAAAAGGAATATAAGACTGCATCATATTTCTTACAAATTGTTGGAATTGGTCAAATCATATATTTTTTGACATCATTTATTAAGAAATGAAATCAACAATTTAATTGGAACAATTTGATTGGATGTTAGGCAGCAGTATTTTGATTTACTGCTGAGTAATCAATTTAAATTGAACATTCTAATAAGACAACCAGAAGATTTTGTTGGAAAACCCAATAAGACTGATTGTCCAGTGGCAAATCTGCTTTTTAAATAATTTCCCACTCCTGCCCTGATAGTTCAGTTATGTCTTATCTGGTCGGAAAAAAATAACTGGAGGACTAGAAAAAAATCACGGACTTTGGATGGGTAATCTCTTTACTTTTGCAAATACTGGAGATGGCAATAAAACCCAGGACTGCTGAAAGCAAGTGTGTTACAACTTCCCCATTATACCTTTGAAGAGATTGCGGAAGGCTGCTTCTGTTTCTTAGGAGGCTCAAGTTTTATAGGTGTCCCAAATAAATCTGCAAACTGGAGTTCTCCAGGGGGCAGCACAAGCACCTGCAATGGAAAATCAAATAAAGAAATAACAAGTATTCTGAGAAACCTTGTCTCTCATTTGTGAATGGCATTATGCATAAGCAAGAAAGAAACAGGACATCCTTAAATTTCAGGTTCAAACTTCAGGCATACAGTTATATTACTTTTAAAGTTGAAAACAGCAATTGATGAAGAGAAATATTTTATTTTAACAATATTTAACATAAAACCATGTTGGAACACTTCCGTTTAACTCATTTACCACTTTTTTGTCATTTTTTACTTTTTTATCATCTTTAACCTTGACCCCCTTAACTTCATTTCTGTCATCCTTGACATACTTTTTGTCACTCTTTACATAGCTTTTATTTTTTACCTCATTTGTTACCTCTTTTTTGCCATCACTTACCTTTTTTTTGCCATTCTTTATCTCTTTTTTGCCATCCCTTATCTCTTTTTTGTCATTCTTTACTTTTTTATCATCTTTGACCTCCTTTTTATCATCCTTGACATCTCTTTTGAGCTCTTTTTTGTCATCCTTGAGCTCTTTTTTGTCATCCCTGACTTCTTTTCTGTCATCCTTAGCCTCTTTCTTGTCATCAAATTTTGAGATGTTATCATCCTTCGATTTAGATTCTTTCTTTCTCTCCTTACTGGACTTGCTTGACTTTTGTTTGCTGGTATCCGTTTTGTCACTATCTTTTCCATCCTTAGATTTACTTTGTGATTCATCCATATTCTCACTGCCCTTGAGCTTTACAACTTTATCCGATCTTGCTTTTTCTTCAGACCTCTGCTTATCTTCACTCCTGACCCTCTCAGATGACACAGAAGAACTTCTGGCCTTTTTGTGGTTGTTTTCACTGGGTATAGGAGAATCAGATGGCCTCTTTTGGGAAGGCAAAGGAGATGGATTAGGCACCATTTTGGACCAACTATTTGAATCTTTAGATGAGTGCTTTTCCTTTGAACTTTGGGTTTTCAGCGATTTTTCTTTGGAGGTGGAGGAAGAAGAGGAGGAGGACGACGCAGAAACAGCATTATGGTTCTTGCTGCTGCTGTCCATCTTTTCTTGGTTAGCTGAGGATTTCAATGATGCACTGATGTCTTTGTCGCTACTGCTAGGCTTTTCATCTTCAGGAAAATTCAGCATTTGTTTTGACACTTTCTCCTGTCAAATGAAATGAAAGATGATTTAAAACATCTTTCAAAATGGATTATAAATACATCATAATTTATATTGCAGATTATTTATTAAATTCAACTGATACAGTACAATCTCATTGCTAGAAATATGGTCAATGCTAGAACAAAAAACTGGCAAGGTGGGGGGAAGTGCTAATTAAATGTTAAGTTTTAAAAATGCGGAGATACAAAGTTTCAGTTTGTGTGTGAGGGGTGAGGGGGGATAAACTGTTCTAAATCAACGTTAACATGTACACAAAACAACATAAATTATAAAGATGATAACATTGTATAAAAAGCATATAAATTAAAATGATTGAGGTAGGAAAGAAATCACATAAGGACAATAATGTTTATATTACTAGTTTATATACTGTAGTTATTCTAATAGACATCCCTGTGGCAGAGCAATTTCCAAGGAGGAGTGTGTGTGCATTGACGACTATATATCACTGTTAGACTGAAAACCTTTGTAAATTGTTTTGATATTTCTAACAGTCGTTGAATTACTCACGTACTGTTTAGATTATCTGGACATACCATAATGGATATGTACGGATCTATAATCCTTGACAAGGTAAGAATTTTTTTGTGGAAGAAAGGGGGGGGGGGGCATTTATTGAAGAGGGGTCTTACATTAGAATAACTACAGTAATCGTCATGCATTCTACTGATCATACGCACATATGCTGAGCTTCATTCGTTAATTTCAAGTTGCTTAAAAATTTATTTGCTAAAGGGAAAATGCTATGGAGACATAAAACATTAAGCAATGACCCTGAAGGCACTACTCCCTATCTGGTATATGAACATCTCCTAAGGATGATGCCTAAGAGCAGAATTTTCATTATATATGTGAGAACTTAAACGTTATGTTGCGGAAAGGAAAGGGTCAATGGATGGATAAATGGAAACATATATACTATGCATCCCCAATTTTTTCAAAGCAATGATATGGGTATTTTCAAAGAGAAATGATTTCAATTTTTCAAACAAATAAACTACAAGGATTAATACTCATTCTGTGTTAATTCTGACTTTTCATTGTCGTATTGTTTATTTTTTAAAATATTTTTCTCTGCTTTAGCTAAATGATGGGAAATAATGCAAGGAAAGATAATGCAACTTTTGAGAATGGATCTGGTAACGTGCAATATACATTAGTATGAAGTATAAGATTTTGAAAAGAAAATTAAATGAAATAAACTGAGAGATAAAATAAAATTCTAATGAAGATACACATTTTAAACAAATAGTACTACAGTACTTAACTTGGAAACAATACACAATGTATACAAATAATACACAATGTGCACAAGAGTCACGCTACCAGGCGAAGTTGGCGACTAAGTCGCCTAAAAAATGTAAACTTCGCCTTCTTCTATTAGGAAAGCGAAAACGACTTCGGCCTGTGATTTTGTTAGAGGTAGATTACACCTTTTGAGATGCCCCCTCGCCTTAGGCCGGTATACTCTAGTATTGTGTTGTAGCGAAAGGTATTCTTCAAGTCATCAGTAGCTAGGCCTAGTTTTGATATCAATTAAGCTGACAAACAAACTCTTGCACATTCACAGGCATGTGTTTTGATAGCTGATTGACCATTAACCATTTCCCGAGTAAGCTGGCAGCTAGGCCCCTAATACTACCCGATTTAAGCATATTATCCTTTGGATGATAAAAACATACAAACTTGTGTTTCGAAATTGTAACAATAGTATGTAAACAGCAATTTGTGTTTTAAGAATAAAATCGGTGATCTGGATATTTTAACTGCCTCTTGTACACTATTTCGTCATAAAATTAGTTTGATAAGTGTACCAGTAACGGGGAAGAAATGGCGGACATCGCTATGTCTGGGAAGTACCAGTTTATTAGATGTGTTTTCGTAAATCATCGAGCAAATATATTCAGAAAAATATACAATTAATAGAAAGCAAAGCCTAGGTATTATGTTATTTAAGATTTAACTTTAAAATGCAATTATATAGGTCAGAAAAGTTTGAGACAATGATATGTTGTGGAATTCGCGAGAAGCGTCCTAAGCTCAAAGTTGTTTTCTGACTTGACTCGTATTTGTGAAAATACGGAAAAAAGCTGCGAAGCAGATAATATTTAATCGATGCCTAAAATTAATACAAGTACGTAGACAAATAAATAAACCATAAATTTGCAATCCTATCATGGACTGTTGTAATGAAGCTATATAAAGTGTGTGATTAGGGCCTACATTACGAAAACCCCTCCTTCTAAAAATAGATGCATTCACGTCTGTGTCGACTCGGTTGGAAATAAGGGTTCAGTTCATATACCGACTATATATGAGCCATGTCTGTAATTTTATGCATTTTAGTGTGTTATGTATGAATAGTTACGGTAATGTTTTATCCGCAACAAAGAAATGAGGACACGTGTGCATTTGCCCTCATGTACATGGTACAGGTGTTGTGTCAAACGCCTTTAGAAATCTTTGAAAGTGCCATCATTGTCAACTTTTAAAAAGTATATATAAAAAATAAATACAAAAATATAACAAAGATTGATTAAGGGTAGTTGATTAAGCATTTTTACCAACTTGCAATTACAACAATGTAATCTAGTTACTCAGTTCAGTTTTGTTACAATGCAGTTTCTATTATTCTCTTTTCGAGTCATATGGCCAAAATAACTAAGAAAATTTTCTGCTAGAAAATAAAGTATTGCTTAAATCTGATGTTAAATGCAAATATGAATGCTGGAAAATAGAGGGCACAATTCAAATAAAAGAACCCACATTCTCTCTCTCTCTCTCTCTCTCTCTCTCTCTCTCTCTCTCTCTCTCTCTATATATATATATATATATATATATATATATATATATATATATATATATATAGATCGTTTCTTGCATCGCGTCCACTTCTCCCTGTTAAGCTCTCACTTCTCCCTGTTCTGTCCAAAAGGAGAAGTTACTTCTCCCTAAAATTCAAGTCTAGTTTGAACCCTGGACTGTGTGCGTGTATAATTTGGATTTTAACGTAGTTTTAAAATTTTTTTCAATCATATCGCTACGATGTCTGCAGTGTGGCAGTTTATAGTGACGTCTAGCACGGGGGCATCATTCCGTAGACATGTAGCATGAAGTCCCACCCAGTCACATTATTCAGGCCGACCAGTCCTAACACTAACCTCTTAATGCTGATCACCTAGTGAGGCAGCCGCAAAAAATACTGAAGGATTTGGCTGTAATACCCGAATCTTATCATTGTTAGAGCTTCCTTTGTATTCCAAAAAGCATACAAGACTGAATCATATTTCTTACAAATTGTTGGAATTGGTCAAATCATATATGTTTTGACATCATTTATTAACAAATGAAATGAACAATTTAATTGGAACAATTTGATTGGATTTTAGGCAGCAGCATTTGATTTACTGCTGAGTAACTGAAAAATAGCTAGATTAGTAGAGAGCCTCGACAAAACCTCCGCAGCCTATGGCATGGAAATCAGTGCAGAGAAGACCAAACTTATGACCAACAACACCAAGGGCATCAGAACTGACATCAGGGTCCAAGGTACAAAGCTAGAAACAGCCCACAGCTTCAAGTATTTGGGGGGAATTGTAACAGATGAAGGATCAAAGCCTGAAGTACTTTCCAGGATTGCACAGACAACAGCAGCGCTGACAAAACTGAAGCCCATCTGGAACGACAAGAACATCGCACTCAGTTCAAAGGTCAGACTGATGAACTCACTTGTTATCTCCATATTTCTCTACGCCTGTGAATCATGGACCATAACAGTTGACTTAGAGAAAAGGATACAAGCCACAGAGATGAGATGCTTCCGAAAGATCTTCGGCGTCTCACACAACGACCGTGTCACCAATGAAGAAATACGGCAAAGGATCAGACAAGCCATTGGGCCTCACGAAGACCTCCTGAGCACAGTGAAAAAACGTAAACTGCAGTGGTATGGGCAGGTCTCACGATCATCAGGACTTGCCAAGACAATCCTGCATGGCACTGTACAAGGAAGAAGAAAGAGAGGCAGCAGAGAAAGAGGTGGGAAGAGAACATTCGAGAGTGGACAGGCTTGACTGTGAGCGACTCAATGAGAAAGACGAAAAATCGAGAGGAATGGAGGAAGCTGATTGTTCGGTATTGTGTGGTGCCCCAACGGTCTACCATTCTACGGGATTAATGATGATGATGATGAGCTGAGTAATCAATTTAAATTTAACAGCATTACAGGTCATTCTAATAAGACAATCAGAAGATTTTGTTGGAAAACTCAATAAGACTGATTGTCCAGTGGCAAATCTGCTTTTTAAATAATTTCCCACTCCTGCCCTGATAGTTCAGTTATGTCTTATCTGGTCGGAAAAAAATAACTGGAGGACTAGAAAAAAATCACGGACTTTGGATGGGTAATCTCTTTACTTTTGCAAATACTGGAGATGGCAATAAAACCCAGGACTGCTGAAAGCAAGTGTGTTACAACTTCCCCATTATACCTTTGAAGAGATTGCGGAAGGCTGCTTCTGTTTCTTAGGAGGCTCAAGTTTTATAGGTGTCCCAAATAAATCTGCAAACTGGAGTTCTCCAGGGGGCAGCACAAGCACCTGCAATGGAAAATCAAATAAAGAAATAACAAGTATTCTGAGAAACCTTGTCTCTCATTTGTGAATGGCATTATGCATAAGCAAGAAAGAAACAGGACATCCTTAAATTTCAGGTTCAAACTTCAGGCATACAGTTATATTACTTTTAAAGTTGAAAACAGCAATTGATGAAGAGAAATATTTTATTTTAACAATATTTAACATAAAACCATGTTGGAACACTTCCGTTTAACTCATTTACCTCTTTTTTGTCATTTTTTACTTTTTTATCATCTTTAACCTTGACCCCCTTAACTTCTTTTCTGTCATCCTTGACATACTTTTTGTCACTCTTTACATAGCTTTTATTTTTTACCTCTTTTATGTCATTTGTTACCTCTTTTTTGCCATCACTTACCTTTTTTTTGCCATTCTTTATCTCTTTTTTGCCATCCCTTATCTCTTTTTTGTCATTCTTTACTTTTTTATCATCTTTGACCTCCTTTTTATCATCCTTGACATCTCTTTTGAGCTCTTTTTTGTCATCCTTGAGCTCTTTTTTGTCATCCCTGACTTCTTTTCTGTCATCCTTAGCCTCTTTCTTGTCATCAAATTTTGAGATTTTATCATCCTTCGATTTAGATTCTTTCTTTCTCTCCTTACTGGACTTGTTTGACTTTTGTTTGCTGGTATCCGTTTTGTGACTATCTTTTCCATCCTTAGATTTACTTTGTGATTCATCCATATTCTCACTGCCCTTGAACTTTACAACTTTATCCGATCTTGCTTTTTCTTCAGACCTCTGCTTATCTTCACTCCTGACCCTCTCAGATGACACAGAAGAACTTCTGGCCTTTTTGTGGTTGTTTTCACTGGGTATAGGAGAATCAGATGGCCTCTTTTGGGAAGGCAAAGGAGATGGATTAGGCACCATTTTGGACCAACTATTTGAATCTTTAGATGAGTGCTTTTCCTTTGAACTTTGGGTTTTCAGCGATTTTTCTTTGGAGGTGGAGGAAGAAGAGGAGGAGGACGACGCAGAAACAGCATTATGGTTCTTGCTGCTGCTGTCCATCTTTTCTTGGTTAGCTGAGGATTTCAATGATGCACTGATGTCTTTGTCGCTACTGCTAGGCTTTTCATCTTCAGGAAAATTCAGCATTTGTTTTGACACTTTCTCCTGTCAAATGAAATGAAAGATGATTTAAAACATCTTTCAAAATGGATTATAAATACATCATAATTTATATTGCAGATTATTTATTAAATTCAACTGATACAGTACAATCTCATTGCCAGAAATATGGTCAATGCTAGAACAAAAAACTGGCAAGGTGGGGGGAAGTGCTAATTAAATGTTAAGTTTTAAGTTTCAGTTTGTGTGTGAGGGGTGAGGGGGGGATAAACTGTTCTAAATCAACGTTAACATGTACACAAAACAACATAAATTATAAAGATGATAACATTGTATAAAAAGCATATAAATTAAAATGATTGAGGTAGGAAAGAAATCACATAAGGACAATAATGTTTATATTACTAGTTTATATACTGTAGTTATTCTAATAGACATCGCTGGGGCAGAGCAATTTCCAAGGAGGAGTGTGTGTGCATTGACGACCATATATCACTGTTAGACTGAAAACCTTTGTAAATTGTTTTGATATTTCTAGCAGTCGTTGAATTACTCACGTACTGTTTAGATTATCTGGACATACCATAATGGATATGTACGGATCTATAATCCTTGACAAGGTAAGAATTTTTTTGTGGAAGAAAGGGGGGGGGCATTTATTGAAGAGGGGTCTTACATTAGAATAACTACAGTAATCGTCATGCATTCTACTGATCATACGCACATCTGCTGAGCTTCATTCGTTAATTTCGAGTTGCTTAAAAATTTATTTGCTAAAGGGAAAATGCTATGGAGACACAAAACATTAAGCAATGACCCTGAAGGCACTACTCCCTATCTGGTATATGAACATCTCCTAAGGATGATGCCTAAGAGCAGAATTTTCATGATATATCTGAGAACTCAAACGTTATGTTGCGGAAAGGATCAATGGATGGATAAATGGAAACATATATACTATGCATCCCCAATTTTTTCAAAGCAATGATATGGATATTTTCAAAGAGAAATGATTTCAATTTTTCAAACAAATAAACTACAAGGATTAATACTCATTCTGTGTTAATTTTGACTTTTCATTGTCGTATTGTTTATTTTTAAATATATTTTTCTCTGCTTTAGCTAAATGATGGGAAATAATGCAAGGAAAAATAATGCAGCTTTTGAGAATGGATCTGGTAACGTGCAATATACATTAGTATGAAGTATAAGATTTTGAAAATAATTAAATGAAATAAACTGATAGATAAAAAAAAATTCTAATGAAGATACACATTTTAAACAAATAGTACTACAGTACTTAACTTGGAAACAATACACAATGTATACAAATAATACACAATGTGCACAAAAAATTGTGTGTCACTGTGTGCGTGTATAATTTGGATTTTAACGTAGTTTTAACAAGTTTTCAATCATATCGCTACGATGTCTGCAGTGTGGCAGTTTATAGTGATGTCTAGCACCGAGGCATCATGCCGTAGACATGTAGCATGAAGTCCCACCCAGTCACATTATCCAGGCCGACCAGTCCTAACATTAACCTCTTAATGCTGATCACCTAGTGAGGCAGCCGCAAAAAATATTGAAGGATTTGGCTGTAATACCCGAATCTTATCATTGTTAGAGCTTCCTTTGTATTCCAAAAGGCATATAAGACTGAATCATATTTCTTACAAATTATTGGAATTGGTTAAATCATATATTTTTTGACATCATTTATTAAGAAATGAAATGAACAATTTAATTGGAACAATTTTATTGGACCTCTACAGTTTAACTCATTAACCCCTGGCTCCTTGTTTACGCCTACATCCGAGCTTTGTAGCGTGAAGGTCATTTAAGATACACTAAAGTGGGTGGTATTATAGAAAGGTGGACAAATGTAGCTCTACAAAGATACCAAATAATCTGGGAAAAACGCTGTTGTTTGGTCTCGATTTTATTCCACCCAAAATTCGCCTGTGGTCGGAATCCGCTTTTGTGTTTGGATTTTAGACTTTTTGGCCTCAGATCTAAGGCACACCGGTCTAAACTGCACACAGACAGGTGCAAAAAGTAGGACAAGATGGGCGTTTGGAATAAAAAGTTGTCTGTATACGAAAATGATAAAACAAAAAAAAAAACAAAAAAAAAGAACTCCAACATTTACCTTTATGCTTACGCGCGAGCGAAATAGCCAATGAAAACCAATGTTTCTAACACAATTAGGCATTAGGTTAACTGGAAATCTATTGGAAGTCGATGTATTAGGATGTATTCAAAAACAGGCCCCAAAATGTGTTTCCTACTCGCATTTCAGGCGAAAATGACAAAAACCTCCGGGTTAATGAGTTAAATCACACGAGTCTGTGACCGCCATCATTTGAAATGCGTGCAAATCAACAACAAAATGACTGGATACTATTTTATCCATTAATTATCTTCTTTGTTGCATAATCATATTCATGCCTGTGACTATTACAAGTCATTAAAGTAATTTGATATAAAAATTATAACCAGTCACATTAAATACTCAAAAGGTAGTTCACAAAAATGGGCCGATTATTTGCCCTAAAATGTACAAATTTTCAAACAAGTACCTTAGTTGATCTGATAATACAAAAGCAAAAAAATAAAAAGACTGAAATATGACATCGTATGTATTTGCTCATGACATCATGTTTGGCTATAAGAAAAAATGTACTAAAAATTTGACCTATTTTAATTTCAAGTGGTCCAAATTCAACAGTTATTTTCATATACCTATAGAATATATGTGTGCGTGTGTGTTTGGATTTTTAACGTAGCCTTAAAGGTCACTGGCCACCTATATTGTACAAACGTGTGATATTATTATAGTGATAAACAATAATATTTTTTTTAAGTTATCCACACCATAAAAATCTTTAGACTTAAACATCCGCTTTTTAAAATAAAAAAAATTATTCAGCAGTTTTCGTAAACAATCGGTAGTTTCCGCGTGCCAAAAACGGATATGACATTTATCCCTTCTATTCAACCTAGCCATTCAAGTGTTTAATTTCCCCACGTAAATGTCTATGTGAGATATCTTACGATCATGCTTTTGTACAGCAAATATGGTGCACTGTGTTGCATATGGATGTAACCAAAAGAGTGTTGATCTGAAAAAGGTTTTTTTTTTTTTTCCGAAAGACCCTTTTTACCAGAAAAAAGTGGATTCAGGCTGTGGGATCGAATAGGGTGAGGGATGTGAAAGTTGTGTAATTTATGCCGGATAATAGTCAATTTGGCCCAAAGACAATTCGGCCCAATTCGAAAGACAATTCGGTCCAACTTAACAATAGTTTGAACAAGTTCTTTTTCTTCAAACAACGAGTAGATGCTATGTAAACAAACTATCTTGATATTATTTTCATACTTCATAACGTACATATATATGAGAGAAAACACAAACTGACATATCTTGCTCGATCTAATTAAAATATTTATATACATTTTTTATGCTAAAAAATATAAGCATCTGCACAACGACATTCTCAATTTAAGTCTTCTGGTCAAATTATCAATATTGATTTATACAACAATATTCTACAGAATACGTATACATTTTTTTAAGGGTAGTGTACAAGAGGTATTATACAAAATATATTTAATTTTAGACTTCAGGTTGTAACACTGCTGCATATAATACACACTCGATTACACATGAGAGAGAGAGAGCGAGAATAATGTTAAGCATTTTGTCAGTGTTTAGTTACTGCAATATGAAGCTCTTACCAGTTAATTTTATTGTTTGTTTTTATTTTTCAAGTTGTCTTAGTGTGTGCGCGCATAAATTAAAAGCTTGTCATTACTAGTCAATATCGTCAATCAGATTTGCTACATTATTCCGTACAAATAAGAAAGGAAATAGTTGTGTTTAATTTGTGCCCCCCCCCCCCTGCACGGTACAAAAATGTTGATAAACTTTGTACACTCATTTGAAAATAAAATGAAAAAAACTAACCTTGCATTGTTATCATTTATTCCTTCTTTTTTCATTTTGCGAAATTTATTAAAGAAAAAAATATATCCACGAACTCCGTATACGTAGCGGATACCGGCTTGCGTATGCATCCTTACTGTAGTGTGTGTCGCTTTTGTCCAATAACAAAATCGCAAACGAGACGAAAATATCACCCGATTGCTTGAAGGCACCTGCCATTCACGCATGATACGTTACAAGGTGCAAACTGACCAAGATTGTATAGTATCCAGGTTAACTATACGACGGTGTCTCGCAAATAAAAATCATTATTTTAAAATACATTCACTGTGAGTGCAAATGATAATCTTGTCGCTAGCATGGGTTACAAAAGTATTATTAAAGCAAGTTATTGTTGTGTATACTATTTGCCATGCAAACATCAATTATAATTACATATGGCAAACAAATAGAAGCCCGGGTGATGAATAAACACAGCGAGGAATAAACTCCTTGCTTAAACTTACGGACAGGATATCAAATATTATTATATCAAAGGTTATTTCATCACAAAGCAAACCAACCCCGGAAATTGACTTTGGTATCTTCTAAGTGTGCCGATTTTTTCTTATGAAGTCGGCCGACATAAGTTTGGTTCCTATGGATTCTTTTAAGTGTACCGATTTTTTTTTTATAAGGTCAGCCGACATAGGGAAGCCAACATTGATCCTTTTTACCTGTATTAACGGGAATTTTCAAAATAAATTGAAACCATTGAACAGTTTTGAAAGCGACACGATCTAGTACGTCGTGCACGCATATCGATATAAGGCTGAACAGTAAATTAGTTTTCGGTAGTTTCATCTAAATGTTCCCTATCCATAGTTTATAGTGTTTTATTTTTCGACAAGAAGAAGCATACACTTCGTCTTGTTGGGATAAATGTACGTCATTTCCGTCTGGCGTCCTCTATATGTGTGAAATCGTAGCTAAGGGGAAGTAACAGCGTTGTATACTTCTATTTCAAGTAATTAAATTATTATTAATTCTTTACACTAGATAAGCTTTGTTCTTTTTGTGCGAGTATAACTACTTTTAATCATGTAATGCAAAAATGATGTAAAAAAAAAATGTTGGAGTATGTCCGGTGACATTTAACAATTTTAGTAATATCACTACGATGTCTGCAGTGTGGCAGTTTATAGTAATATCTAGCACTGAGGCATCATGCCACAGACATGTGGCATCATGTCCCACCCAGTCACATTATCCTGACATCAGGCCAATCAGTCCTAACACTAACCTCTTAATTCTGAGCGCCAAGAGAGGTAGCTGCTAGTGCCAATTTTAAGTCTTTGGTATGACTCGGCTGGGGTTCGAACCCACGAACTTCCGAATCCATTTTTATAAGTTAAGTTATTTATAGAATATAAAGATATGAATAAATAAGGAATTACTAACATATTGTTTTGGTTGCTGCATGTGAACCATCTGAAAAGCTATACAAAAGTTTAGATGCATTAGCATTCTCTGGTAGCTTTCATCTCTATAATGATCATGTACTAATTATATCTAAACTGATGTTGTTGGATTCCGACGTAAAACAGCGATTCTTAGGACAGGGTTCATATGGATCAGGAGAACTGAAATTCTGAGACTTTTGAATGACTTTTTAAGTTTTCAGTTTTCACGGACTACTATTAGTATTAAGGATTTTACTTCCAGTTACTAATTTAAATACATGAATCAAAATGAAATACTGACCTGCCAACCCTAGCAAGACCATCTCAGTATGGCAGTCAGTTTTTTTTCCCAGTAAGTTAGATCAGTTTTCAGTACGGTATAACACAATATCATGCACTGCTATTGTCAAGTTAGAAAACGGTTATACATTCCAAAAGACAATGACGGTAGACATCATATTCAACTCAAAGTTTGTAAAGTTTATTGCAACCTTAATTAAATCCAGTACAGTTTGACAAACTGCAGTTCCAAGCTCTAATTTATATCTGTCAACTTGATGTAATCCTTAAAAAATAAATTAGATTTCATGTGGGCCAAGGTGACAGCAAACATCTTTCCTGCCACGTGACATGCTCAAATAAACACATGATGTCCACTAAACGTAACTGTAGCCCTTCCTGCTTTCGTCACCAAGAATCCGAATATTCCCTTTTATTCTTCTGCACTATTAAAACTTTTTCAGGGCTTTATTGTATCCCTTATGTCCTGGCATGTTGCATGTTGCTTGTCGGATGCTATTTTTAAAACAGTAAGCAACAGCTTGATCATGCAGATGTTTTGCATCACAATATACACACAGTCCAAAGCATCTGACGTATTCCGGTAAAGTTAGTCTGGTTTCCTGACTAATTCCTCTTAATCTAATCAAACATAGACAAACTAGTATCTGGATTTTACCACAAACAATCGTATTTCTGTAATGGACACTTTAATTCCATAAATCTGTATTTTAAGAGTCGATTACACAAGTCATAATCATAAAGGTTGGCAGGTCTGAAGATATGAAAGGAAAATAATAATAAATTTATTGCGACTGGACCAAAATATTAAATACTGTGTTTTTCATACTCCTGTACATTATCTTCTAAAACGTAACACCCAAACCTGTGCTGATACTGATGGACTATTTGTGGGTTTGATATCACCTGTTCATTAGACTGTCACCCAAATGACGACACCACTGTTGAATTTGTGAAAGCCACTGACAAATTTGAAACTTACTTTTATGATGCAGATGACAGCATTATTAAATGACGTTTGCACAGACCATATGAAGGCTTACATTGTAACAGCAAACTCATTTGTTTTCATTATTATTTCCAAATGATTCTTTCCGTTTGTACGGCTACTTCAAAGTTGCCTCAGCTACATAGTAAAGTCTTTGCCTTGCAGTCAGCTATTGATGAATGTGCACTTTCCAGTTAGTGTGTGTGTGTGTGTGTGTGTGTGTGTGTGTGTGTGTGTGTGTGTGTGTGTGTTTTGGATTTTTAACATAGCTTTAACAATTTTCCAGTCACATGGCTAGGATGTCTGTGGTTTGACAGTTTATAGTAATGTCTAGCACTGGGGCATCATGCCGCAGACGTATAACATGATGTCCCACCCAACTGCATTATCCTGACACCAGGCCAACCAGTTCTAACACTAACCTATTGATGCACAGCGCCTAGTGAGGCAGCTGTTAGAACCATTTTTTAAGTCTTTGGTATGACTTGGCTTGGGTTCGAACCGCGACCTCCAGGCAACGGAGGCAGATGCTCTAATCACTAGGAGCGGTCCCAGTTATTTTACAATGATCGCTTATTAAAAAGACTGTTGTTAACAAACCATCCTTGTATGGCGAAAACATGTGTACATGTTAATTACATCATGTGAAAGGGACACTATGCACAATGACTGATTACTTTCTGTGGATTATGATAATAACGGATTAGCTAGCAGATGATGAAAAAATCAAACTAGATCAATGTAAAATAAATTACTCAACATCAAAATTTCCATCATATTTTATATTTAAGCAAAATCTCTCAAATTCAAAGACCTTCAGTAACCTAAGTGAAATAAAATCAAGGTCTTGAAAAGGGGGTATTCATTCTCAATGACTTTCAGTGATCCTTAATGTCCATGTGAACCTTGTAGGAAATAACCAGTATTGTAGACAAAGCATATTTCAATTTGCCAAATATTCCTTTTATCAGTAAATGAATATTCTTCTCCATTATCAAAAGAAAAATAGCTTATTCTTACATACCCCTCCAGCTTTGATAAGCTTTTTCTTAAATTCATCTGTTGGGTTTTGGAAGGTCAGTTTTTCACACCGAAGATAATTAACTGGCTCATGCATCTGCAGAAGGAGATCATAGTTGAACTTGATCTTTCGTGGCTCCTCCTTGTTTTTAAAGTAGATCTCAATCGACAGATCAAAACCAGCATATCCCACCTCAGACACATAGTAAGGAGGTTCCTTCACCACTGGAAAAGATCAAATGAAAAACTAGTTAGGGTTTAACTAAATCTGAAAAATTTGGGTGCTTCTGCACTATGTAGAGAAATTTCTGCACAGTTTTTATTATTGGATTAAAAATCAGATCTGCTTATCAAACACAAAAAATGATAGTGTACATAAATGATATTTTCTTGTTCTTTTATTTTTTATTGGTACAAACTTTGCAGCTTCTCAAACAAGAGTACCACAAATGGCACATGATATGCCTGTCTTGTGACCGTTCCCTTACCAATGACTCTGACAGCTATGACTTGACTATTGTATGCTAAGGCACAGACCTAGCCAGAGATGCATCAGAATATTTTTAGGGTGTAGGGGATAAAAAGTTGCACTTGCATTATCCTTTCTTATGACCTTGACCGATGTCTAAGCACTTTGATTTATCTGACCACAGCAAAGATTGTGTTAAATATCAGACAACAGAAATTATTAACTCTGATCCAGAGCTCTCCAGTAGCACAATTTTTTAGGAAAGATAGAGAACTTTATTGAATATACCAATTACAGCTGGTAGGGATTCACATCTTTGTCCAAATGGGAGTACAAGCATTTTTAACCCCTATCAAAGAAAGTTTGCCTTGCCCATCCCACTGTAAACTGATCCTTGCAGACTACCAGTTCAATGCAATACATTTTTACAAAGACCAATTTCATTATGGTGAAACAAAAAATCATGTACTGCTGTTGCAAAGTGGGAAAACATGCATTTCAAAAGTTCAGAAGATATATTCAAGACTGATGCAGTGACAGTAAATATTATTTTCAACTAAAAAGTTTGTAAAGTACTAATAGACCGTAATTACCTCCAGTTCAGTTTCACAAACTGCAGTTCCAAACCCTATGGAGCTCAATGGCTTCTTGCTATCTCTCAACTAGATGTAATTCTTGATTTTTTTCGATCTCCCATCATGGGACACTAAAATCAAAATGTGTCCAAAACGGATAATTGTTGTCCTTCCTGCTTTTTCCCCCAAGAATCTGAATATTTCTTATTTATTCTTCTGCACTGAATATTGACACTTCTGAGAGCATTATTTACTTTTTTGTATTACTTGTTGGATGCCATTTATTGAAAACTCGATGATCTACAATTTGATCATGCAGACATTTTGCATGAACAAATATGTGCAGTTTAAAGTGACTGAGGAACTCCTGTAAAGTTAATCTGGTTCTCTGATCAACTCCACTAGTTCTAATATGAACCCAGATCCAAATCAACATGGACAAATCAGTATCCGGATTTTACTGCAACAATCACATTTCCGTAAGTCTGTATTTTTAAGGGTCATTTTTGTAAGACTTACGGTCAAATCGTAAGGGTTGGCAGGTCTGGAGCCACTGAGATTCTCTTTATGATGTCAAGCAAAACCAGAATGTAAATTTTTTAATTGTTTTATGAATACAAACCTCTACGAGAATTAGCAAAGGTATCATGCAGATGAAACACCACCTTCTCCACAAAGTGAGCTATGTCGGAACCTTCTGTTGCTCGGACATATACTGTCCAGTCATGTGTGAAGCCCTCCTTTGTTGGTTTGGCTCTTAGGCTTGCCCTGTGGCCAAGTTCAATCTTTACTTGAACACACTCCATTATATCTGAAAAATGTTAAAAAGTAAAAATAAACATTTTCATCAGAATTTGAGTTTGTACTGAACAGTGCTGTGCATACTTTTTGGTGTAGCTATATACAGCCAAGTCACTAACTGATGCACCGATATGCATAATAAGTGCTTGTTACTTAAATTCATTATCATCCCAATCAGATACTACCATCCCGCACAAGCGGTATCCAAATGGGCTAAATCAAAACTCTTAAACCACATGTCCAAACCACTCCAATCATACACATGTATCTCAAAACTTCTAACTTCCATCTTACAAGCTATTTTGGGAGGTCCATAACAATAATGAATGTAATGATGCCTTACATCAAGTTTCACTTTTTTAATTTAAATACAGATGGTGATAATTAATTTCATGAGAAAAGTTTATCGATAGTACATGTAAAGCATAAACATAAACAGCTGTGGGTCACTGCTCCTAAATATATTTTGAGTGTGTGTGATTTGGATTTTTAACGTAGCTTTAACAATTTTTCAGTCATATCGCTACAGTGTCTGCAGTGTGAAGGTTTATAGTGATGACTAGCACTGGGGCATCATGCCGCAGACAATTAGCATCATGTCCCACCCAGTCACATTATCCTGACACTAGGGTTCGATCCCCGGCCGAGTCACACCAAAGACTTACAAAAATGGTACTAACAGCTGCCTCGCTTGGCGCTCAGCATTAAGAGGTTAGTGTTAGGACTGGTCGGCCTGGTGTCCAAATCACACACACACACACACACACACACACACACACACACACACACGGCTGACCAGTCCTAACACTTACCTCTTAATGCTGAATGCCAAGCGAGGCAGCTGTTAATATATTTGGTTAATGCAATATCAATGCTCCAGGGTAATATCTATTTGTACACTTGTTATTACAGTTTAACCTGTTTTGAAAAGTCACTTAAGGGGCCTCCAAATCTGTGCCAGCTTTGGCTAGCTATCCATTATATATACATGTAGACAATATATGCAACTCAACAATTAACAAAAGGATGACAAATGTTTACCTTTATGAGCAGATCCCAAAGTAATGAAACTTCCAATTTTCTATAACATTTCTCAGATAGAGAGGTAATAACAAATATTGCAGTTATCTACTGTTGTTTCATATACGTGCCAAACTGATGAGAAGGAGAGACTCCACATACAGTTTTTGATTCTTTGTTTTGAATCTGGGTTTCATTTTTGTGATCCAAAATTTTGTCACTTCAGAGCCAGATGTCCTTGTTATGAAAGTATCTGCAACGGCAGGTTTCACTGTAAATGCAGCATTCTGTTCATACTGCACAGTTGAAGCTTTTGCTAAATATGTAGTTTTTCACTTTTTGCAACAATTGCCTTTACTTTCAATATATCTGAAAGTTCATTTAAAACATTATTACAAGTGGTTTCAATACACATTTGTACCAGCAAAACCATCGTGCATTACATTATGGCTTTTTGCATAAAAATGTTGATGCATTCACGTTTTTTTTTTTGTTGAAAAAAGAGCTTTCTTTATTTAAGAAAGGAGTGAAATTTATTTCGAGAAACGAAAATGCTGAAACTGGGTTTTCTTCAATTGTTGTAGTAGTATAATACTGATGCTGTGATTTCACTCAAAGTTATAGCAATGTTTCTGCTCATCATTAAGCTGACGTCTTAGTACCAATTTCGGAATTTATAAGTTCCCTATAAACTTTGAAACTCGCTTCTCCTTAATGAACACTATCTGTGAAAGCAATCTTTTTATGCATTTTAGTATGGTTATTCTTTTGTTACATTACTATTGCTGATCACATTTGCTAAGGCGTATGATAAACTACTGATTGATTACTCTTTGCTAACAAGTATAATCACTAAAACCGAATTAAATGATAAAACTGAAACACGAATTTCACTCGACAAGACTTATTTAATTGACATTTATTTCTTAAAGTATTGCCCCTAGTAGGCATTACTCACATTTTCTTATCTTTATCTTATATATAAACACCCACATTTGTATGTGTCCCGGCTGCCCATCATGCAGTAGTCGCAAGTTCGAAATTCGCTGCAGCATCCATTTTTTATATTATGTTCAAACTCTCTTTTAAACTCGCTTATCCCAATTTTTTATTTTTAATTTTTTAAATACTTTTTAAAATAGTTATCTTCAAAATTGATCACTCCCGCCGTGGGACGGGCTGTAACTAGTAAGCATAAATAAAGTATAACAACTTTATTTCTCAACATCATGTGGTTTAGAATGAATTGTGCAAATAATTTGGGGGGAGGGGGGCTGAAATCCCCAGGTAGACTGACAAATTATTTAAAAACTGAACGAAATTGTTCACGTGAACTGAAAATCTATTCAAGTCATACATAGCATTACAAACATTATTACAAAATTTCATTTGTCTAGTTATTTTTGGTTTACAATTATAACAAAGTGATTTTTTTTCCTCAAAAATATCCCAACCCCAAAACTAGAAAGAAACATGTACACAATATTAAATCTCAGGGTCAAGTTACCAGAGCCAAAAGCAGTCTTAGCAGCCTTAGAACCTACTCATGATATCTAAGTATTGTACCTGGTTTGGCTCAACAGTTTTGAATGTAATGTTAACCAATATTTTTTTTCAAAAAATTCAAAATTGTACTTTTAAACATGGAACAAAATGCTGTTATGGCTTACAAAATATAATCAGCTTATCAACACATGTCATGTGTCTGCCTCAAGTGCTTTTAACTTAATCCTGCCTTAATGTCTAAGTCCAAAGAGTTAAAACACATAAAAGATTGAATATAAATGGTGTCATATATTAGTACATGTATTAATATATCTATCAAATTTCTTTAGTCGGCCTCAAGTGAGTTTTTCCTGCTTGCAAGGATTTTGCAAAACTGTCTGAGACCAAAACGTCAAACAACCTGCAAAAATGTTTTAAAACGAGGTCATTTAATAGAACCAGATAATAGTCTGAGATCCACTCAAGATATGTAAACATCGAGTTCGATCTTGTATAACTTAGGTAGGTTTTTAGATGTATTACCAGGTACACTGTACCGGGTGTGGTGCGACAGTCCTATTTATGGAAGGACAGTACAAAACCGATGTCTCCGTTTCTCGTGTTGGAGACCTAAATATGAGTGCAATATCCGCAATGGTTATGAAAATATGTCAAATAACAAAAATGTTTGAATGCTTTAACTACTGTTGATTCTATTGCTGTATACATGAGTAACATTTGTATCGTGCTTAGTCTACATGAATAAAGTTTCTGAACAGAATGACATGTATTCCAAACGACCCCACGCACCCACCCCCTCCAGACCAGTGTGAAGGGAAATATTTTGGGGTAAAACAAGTCCCGGGCAAAAACTCATACAAAATAATTTGCATTTTTTTTTTTTTTTAAAAACGTGTCTTCATTTGTAGAAACAATTATGAGGATCCCAAAAATGTGCACTATACCCATAACACGATCAAATATGGTTCACCAACCCCCACCCCCGATGTCTACACTGAATATTAAGAGTTTTATGTGTGATGAGCCTTTTCATATCACTAGTTTTAAGATCAGCATGTGTTGTCTTAATAACTGTAAATGAATAGACTATGTAATTGTGCAAAAACGATGATATTTATGATTATGAAATAAATGCTATACATGGTAAGTACTGAGGTGATTTGAAGTGAAATTAATTGTACAAAATACCAAAGTAACAGGAAGACGTTATTGTAAAAAAAAGTACGTATGCAATATATCAATGTATAATATGTAAAATGAGTTTTC
>JAECUM010036783.1:0-18309 GCA_016617855.1 Megalonaias nervosa | reverse complement strand
GTTCTTTCTTGTACTTCATGCAGTCTGTCGGAGAGGTACCAGTGTAACAACAGCTATACAGAAATGTCTATAATGAATGCGTATATCTATTTGTGTTAATGCACACGATGTTATATTTTATTTCCTAAAGTATTACGGATTTAAAGACAAGTTAATTTTTAGTTTTAAAACATCAGTTTTCATAAATAGTCAGTGGATTCTTCGTCTACCTTGATCATTTATCACTACAGAATATATATATATATATATATATATATATATATATATATATATATATATATATATATATATATATATATATATATATATATATATATATATATATATATATATATATATATATGTTGTTGTTGTTGTTATAGGGTTTAACGCCAGTTTCAGCACAAGATAGGCTATACATGGCGGCCAGTATATATGGTGGAGGAAGAACCCGGGAAAACACCGGAAAGAACCACCGACCCACGAGAAGCTACCGGCAAGCTTTCTCGCATACCCACATTGGCCGAGCCCGAAACTCAAACCCACGCAGACAGAGATGAGATGGCAGTGATCTGTAACGGATATATATATATATATGACTGCCCTTCCCTCTGTTTTTTTAAACTTGTACTATTTAATCTGAATTTTTCATTAGTGCATAACAATATTTAGATATAATTCCAATCACTTTCAAGACATTGTATATGTACTTTAGAAACAGTAGCCGCCAGTATATTATTGTAGCATTCAAAATAATGTTCATATCAAGAATTGTTTGAACTAAATAATTGAAAACTTACGAAAATCTTATATTTGAGATGAATTGCTGATGTAACGTTTTGATATCATACACATGACATTATTCTCTTGGAAATTCATGTATTTCCTTCCTTTTAAAATTGGTGTTTTTGTTAAATTAACTCATAATGTGAAATGCTTTATTTAAACAATTTAGATTATAAACTTTATGTTATGACACCATTAGTATAGTGGAATACCTAGTCTCACGTTGACCTTAACGTTAAATTTGGTCGTTTGTACCGTAGCCTCAAGATTTATAGCCTCACGTAGACTTCTATATTAAATTTATGGGGGTTGTACCGTAGCCTCAAGATTTATTATAGGGTCAATAGGAATGGAACAGGTAGGGTGACGTCACGGTACTGGCAACAATGTTGCAAGTGGCTGACCTGAATACGCGCGGCTACCTAGGTAGGAACAAATACAATAGAGACATAGACATAGAAACATGGTTACAGACATAGTCATACACAACACAACCATAGATTGATGAACATCAATTATCACACCTAAAATATACAATCGACTAAAAAAAAAAATTTAGCCAAGAAAGAGTAGATCTTTTCGAGACAGTGGAGTGGCCCTGAAAAGGGCCTTTGTTTTTTATGTTAATACCATTCCGTTAACGTAGAGAGCATCTTACGGATATTCTTCTCTTTCTCAAACTTCGTCTAACCACTGGTCCGTAGATGAGTACTCGCTTCAGACAGCCTTGTCTCTTCACATAGACCCTTCTTTTCCAAACGGTCGTCTCGGTGATCCGAATGATTGTCCATGATGATTTTACATACAGGGGTAAGTCCGTACGGACCAGAAACGACGATACGAGAGTAGATGATTCAACGTTTGTCCACATCTTGTGAAGGGAATGAAGTGAACCGCGTTTATTTATAGTGGAAGAGCGGATCGAAACGGATTGAGATTTTTCATCAATCCAAACACGCGTTACAAAATTTCAGCCACTGCGCGGAGTCTGTCTTCCAATCCGAAGAGAGTTGCCGGTGACCTCACATTCCCTATATAGGTGTGCTAGCGGCTGTGCGCAGTGAATCGATGCGATATCGTTTTCTGAAACATGACGGTAACTAAGAAGACGATGAATTTGGGTGCACCGGCCGTGACGACGAGAAGTGATGGTATAGCAGCAGTTACCAAAGTCAACACGGACCTACTTCCAGAAGAGGCTGATTTTAATTGGGATTTAGTGGATTTTCTCTTTTCTTCGCAAGAATTTGTTCCAGTACTAGCACCTTCGCCACCTTCTCCTTCTTTACCACACTTTGAGGATTTTAAACAGAGACAAAAAGAAGAATTGGAGAAATTTTTACAACAGCAGAAAGAAGCAGAACAAGCTTTTCTCCTCAAAATGCAACAGCGAGAAGAAGAAGAAGAGGCAAGAAGGAAACGACAGGAAGAAGAAGTAGCAGCAGAGAAGAAACAAAGTCTAGAAGAGAAGGAGAACAGTGAAACTCAAACGGTATAAGTACTTTTAGTCATTTTGGAAAAGTTAAGAAGTCTGAAACAATTGTATTAGACTTTTTTTTATTACGACCCAAGAGAAAAAGACCTTCCTGAGCCAAACATCCCAACCCTGTTCACACACCTACTATGCCTGAGATACCAGCCCGAGTGATTTCTACCAAATCATCGACAGGAGCAGGTCCAGAACTAGGCCTTGACCGTGGCAAAGACTTAAGGCAGTTAAAGCTGATTGCTTCTCGTTCCTGAGTTTGTGTTTCTTTTTGTTTTGTTTTTTATAAAAAAAAAAAAACACCCAACAGTCCTTTTCAGGGCCACCCATTTCTTTCGAAAAGAGATATTATTCATTTTGCCAAAATCAATTAAAACTCAAAATCCCTTTATTACCCCATGATGTACGTATGTGAGTGCGTGATTGTAGGCCCTTTATCATTCTAAAAAAATTCAAAACCATGAGATACTTACGTTTTCCAGTCTAGTCTATTATGGTACAAATTTTACAATCTAATATCACAACACAACACTTTTAAAAAGTTCATAGACTTCTTTTGTCTCTTTTAGCATGCACTCACTCTGTTTTCTGAATTTCTTCACTTTCACAGGTTTTTTCTCCTCTTCCTCCTCACTTTTGTCTCGCCTTCTTTTCTTCTCTTTCTTCTATTTCTGAACGTGTCGGGGTTCTTCCTTTGCCGAGCGCACCTCTTCTTCCTCCTGCTCCTGTTGTTTCATAGGGCAGTCTGATGACCAATGTCCTTTCTCTTGACAATGATAACAAGTATCTTGACTTTTGTCCCTTTTGACACTGGTCTTGGTTTTTTGACGGTCTGGACATTCTGTAGCCCAATGCCTTTCTTCTGACAGATATAGCAAGTATCTTGACTTTCATCTCGAAAGGAGGAGGAGTAGTCCGTCGGCTTGTCTGAAGAAAACTTTCGTATGACACCTCGCAAAGCTCTGATCAGAACTTCAATCTGTGTTGGCTCTTCCATCGTTCTGGTCGTCTTGAGAGTGAAATGAATACTGGGAGGGAAGGCACTAGACATTTATATATACACTGGTCTGATATGAATATATATAGGGACCCATGGCGTTTCAAATGTAGTCATTTGACATTTTGCAGTCAAGATGAAACTATCGTATCATTTCGTAAAGAAAGGAGAAGAAAGTAAGAGGCAGAAACGTGACTTATCACCTCGCACGGTAGCTGAAGTCATGGTTCAAATCCATGCCAGCGATTTTGAAGATGACATGAGTGAATAAGAATCCAGGCCCAGAGAGTCTACACCAAATCAAAGTCCACCATCAACACTAAACCCTGAAAAGCACTGCCACTTTCGAGAGACAGACAAACGCTCCTCTGGAAAGTTTAGAACCACGGCCTACACGTACACTGTGAAGTCTAAAGATTTCAAGTCCGACGTACTGATGGAGAAAGCAAAAGAGTGCGTCATCGATGTGTGGGATTCTTTGTTAACCACACTGAAACAGCAATGTCAAGCCAAAGAAGACGATAGCTTGAGACTTTCCATTCATCACGACAGTTTGAAATCCCACGTTTGGATCGAGTTTAGCAGCCCATCAGAACTGACACCTTCCAATGTCATCGACAAGATTCAACACGTGCAACAATCCAACGACAAGTTTCACATCACCGATGGAAAAGCGACACTGTCCCTGACCCACGTGTCTCTTCCCCAAGGGACCGGACGCTCAAAGGTGTTATTGGTGGACGACCTTCGCAGCATGAAGCGCAGCATCGTTCAAATTAACAACACTCAAGACAAGATGTGTTTAGCCCGAGCCATCGTGGTGGGACGAACGTATGCCGACAAAACGACAGGACAGAGTGGAAAAGAGCCTGGAAAACTATTCGACAATCGGACCGAGCCAAACAACGGAGAGAAGCAGAAATCCTGTTACAGCAAGCGGGGATATCCAAAGACACACCCTGCGGCATTCCTGAAATGCAAAAATTGCAGGACATTTTGACTCCACGCTACACATTGAATGTGCACCCTCAAGAAGTGCGCGGACCTCTGTTGTTTCAAGGCAAAAATTTCAAAGACGGAAAATACATTCACGTCTATTATCACGATGAACATTTCGATGCCATTACCAGTATCACTGCATTCCTGGGATACGGTTATTACTGTGAGAAATGTGGCTATGGCTATAACAATGGAGATCAACACAAGCATTGTGGATCCAAATGTGAGGGGTGTTTGGCCTCTAAACCATGTCTTGACGAAGGAAAAGAACGATTGCATTGCTCTGCTTGTCAGCGCACTTTTTTCAGCCCTGCCTGTTATCAACAACATCTGAAGACGCAAGGTTCACAGCGGAAAAGTGCTTGTCAACTGATGAGATTGTGCCCTACTTGTGGAAAAGGCATATGTACCAATAATACCAATGCGCACGTATTTTCAGGAAAGAAGCGATGTCACATTTATCGCCAAATCGTGGGCTTGGAACATGAATGCTACATTCAAAAATATCAACCCCAACATGAAGAGATAGATGACCAGAAGAAAGGGAATTTCATTTTATTCGATTTCGAATGCATGCAAGAGACCGGTATTCACATTCCTAATTTCTGCGTGGCTCATCGAGCGTGCGAGAAGTGCATCCAAGAGCCTGTCTTTAGTCATTGCCCTCACTGTAGCAAGATTCCTAGAGGACGTGAAAAAAATTTTCGGGGAACGAACACGCTAGCCGATTTCGCACGATGGATCATAAACCTTATAGACGAGACGTGGAGTAAAGAGGACATCGAACATTACGGAGATTGCCATCGCCATGCCACGGTGATGGCTCACAAGTTCTCGGGATGCGATGGGCAATTTATTTTGAGATACTATACGGAACAAGGCACCGAACGTCCTAAAATTACTTTGAACGAAGCCAAAATCATTTCCATGCAAGTGGGGTAAGTGCAGTTTAAAGATTCGATGAGTTACTTGGCCATGCCTTTGAGTCGAATGCCAAAAACATTTGAAATGACAGAAATGGCCAAAGGCTATTTTTCCGCACTTTTTCAATACCGAAGCTAATCAATACGCCGTTCTACACCATTTGCCTGAGGATCACTGCTACGACCCAGACAACATGCGCACCGAACAACGAGAAGCTTTCTACGCTTGTAACCACACTCACGCCTCGGCCCCCTTCGACTTTCAGTAACAAATGATAAAGTATTGTCGTTCCGACGTGGACAGTTTACGGCGTTGCCGTGGAAAATATCGAGAACTGTTCATGGAGCACGGAGGAATCGATCCTTTGAAAGAAGCTTGCACCATTGCCAAATTGTGTTGCTTAGTGTACCGCCAGCGATTCATGCCCGAAAACACCCTAGCTGTCATAAACCCTCAAACGACGAACTTTGTCAAACGTCAATATTCGGTCAAAGCCCTAAGCTGGTTACAGCACTTCTGCGACAAGGAAGACAAATGGATCCAACACGCTCGCAACGGAGGAGGCGAAACGACCATCGGAAGGTATTCGGTGGATGGTTGGGACTTAGAAAACCCTCAGATCGTGTTCGAGTTTAACGGGTGCTTATTTCAAGGATGCCCCATCTGTTACCCTCAACGTGACACTACAAATCAATTTTTACAACGGACCATGGAAGACTTGTACGAGGTCACTTGTCAGCGCCGCTTGAAGTTCAAACAGCAAGGATACCAAATGGTGGAAATTTGGAAACACGAGTACGATCACCGTTTGAAAACCGATCCCGAGTTTAAACGAATCGTGGAAAATTACAAGTTGGTGGACCCTCTGAACCCGGGGGACAATTTGTACGGATGACGGACGAATACCACTTGTTTGCTATACCAAGCCGACGAGGAGAAAGGAGAAGAAATCAAATACTTGGACGTGTGTTCGTTGTATTCATACCTGTGCAAATATTGTCACTTTTCCGCAGGTCACCCGCAATTCCTAATGGAACACATCGGCCTGGACAACCTTTGACAATACGAAGGATTGATCAAGTGCAAAGTCTTGCCTTCCACGGACTTGTACTATCCCGTTTTACCTCACCATTGCCAAGGAAAACTGATGTTTCCCTTGTGTTGTACTAGTGCCGAAACGTGCAACCAAGACCAAACTTGTTAGCACACTCAGGAAGAATGCACCTTGACAGCAACGTGGGTCAGCGTGGAATTGTTTAAAGCTCTGGACCTGGGATACCAACAATTAGAAATGTACAAAATTTACCACTTTCCCAAGACAGAAAAATACCACAAGGGCAACGAGACTCAAAAAGGCATCTTCGCCGACTACGTGGATGCCTTTTTGAAACTGAAACAAGAAGTCAGTGGCTATCCTTCCTGCTGCCACACTTCTGAAGACCAAAAGAAATTCAAAGAGAAATATTGGGAGCAGGAAGGCATCACTTTAGACCACGTGGAGAAAAACGAAGGAAGGCGATCGTTTGCCAAAGTGATCTTGAATTGTTTGTGGGGCAAAATGGCACAAGACCGTGTTTACCCAAGACAGAGTATTTGACAGAACCTTCCCGCTATTTTCAGACGATTCACGACAAAAACAAATACATGAAACACGTGGACGTCGTTCGTGAGGACTTGATCTTAGTCAATTACGAAGAAGAACTGGACTTTGTAGAATCCGACGAATTTGGAAATGTCATCATTGCAGCCTAAGTGACAGCCCACGCTCGCCTAAAACTGTACGAAGCCTTAGAACTGTTAGGAGATCGTGTGCTATATTGTGACAAGGACAGTTGCATCTACATCGATCGACTAGGTCAGCGTCACCCTGACATCAAAGGAGACCGTTTAGGAGCCTGGACGGACGAGCATCCAGACGACAAGATTCTAAGTTTTGCAAGTGGCGGTCACAAAACTTACTGCTACGAATACCGTGACCCCAAGGAGAAGTGCACACGGAGTGTAAAGTGAAAGGATTGACTCTCAATTATCGCACCATTCGAGTGGTGAACTTTGGGGTATTGAAACAAGCCATGCAGTCTGGACAGGATGGAAATTTTATAGTGACCACCTACGAACCGAACAAGATTGTATGTTTACCCACACACCAAATCGTCAGTCGACCCTTGAAAAAAGTCTGTCAAATCGTGTATCAGAAGCGAGTACGGTTTCCCAACCACTTTACTTTTCCTTACTGTCACGCCGACATTGGTCAGTATATCAAAAGGGACAACGTCCAAGACCGATAGTTCATAGTAACTACAAACGCCAAGCGAGAAAGATGAAACCTTTCACGCAGCAAGTATCAAGCAAGAGCAAACTCGAGTGCCATTCTGTGCCTTGCGATGGCAGGAATGCCGTACGATGTGGCCTCAGCAATTCAGTATCACATCATGGGAACTTTGTTACGACTATACCTACCATGGAAAGTGATGTTGTGTGTATCAAACCTGAAAGTCGATTCGAAACCTTCCGAGGAAAATGGCCAAAATATCTAGGAGGACCTACCCACGAAGAATTAGCCAGAGCCGGATTTATCTACTTGGGCGAAGGGGATAAAGTCAAGTGCTTCAGTTGCGGTATGTCACTTCTCGAGTGGGAACAGAAAGATTCCGTTTACCTAAAACATGCTCGATGGTCTCCTGATTGGTACTACCTACCTTTAGTTGGACCTATAGTCATTGAAGTGGCATACCATGTCGTTTAAGAAACCAGCTTGGCTAGGAGTCAAACGTTGGATAACACCTTGACAAGTATTTAAACCCCATTTAAAAACTAATATTCAGAGCAAAATCTCAATGGGTGACTGATGAATGTTTAGGTCGAGAAATTCTCAAGAGGAAATTGACAAAAGTCAAGAAACAAGTCAGATTTCTCTGGATCAAGTATGCGTTCTTCCTAATATTCCGCTTTAGACCATTTACATTAGAAGATTTTAAAGACATTCTTGACCGTTTCCTGGAATGGCAGTGGTAAGAAATTATTCACTACGTCCGTTACTTTCGCACTAGTAGAAGTTTTTGACTGACATGGTGATCAATACTTTACAAGAGAACATTTGTGGTTGAGAGGTGAGAGAGTTGAGAGAACGCATTTACCGAGAGTTGGTCAAAATATAAATGAAATGCAAAGATCAATAGCATCCATTACATCACCGATGTTTGAACCACTGGTATTGATTCATGTGAAAGAGTTCCAGTGGTCAGACATTTTTCATCTGCACGAGGACCAGAAGACTTTCGTTGCTACTCGTCCTTCCACTTACAAGCTAACTATACTACAACGAATTCCAGATGAAGAGTTAGCGGATTACCAACATCTTTTATGCTACCAAATTTTGTCTGAAGAGGAAAATTCTGTGCGGGTGTAGTGTGTGAACTAGTGACTAAAAAATTTGGATTCGCTACTGGAGTACGATTAGCTCTGTGCAAAAGTACACTTATTACCTCCGACAAAAAAAGAGGGTATAAAAACGGGCTACCATGCTGCGACCTTTATCACTCGTGATACAACAGATTCCGTGGAAGGAAATCAATGACAGTATTCAAACGGTGGAGGATTACAATCGCGTTTTACGTGAACTGTGTCCATTGAATTGGGGTCGACGTGTGGTGTGTGTCTTAGGGACTTGCTTTCTGGAATTTCGTTTACCAGCCGATTCCTTGTGGACTCTTTACGAACACTATATACCACTCAAAAAAGCATGAAAGTGGTCCCTTTAAATGTACATGAGATACTCATTCTGTTAAAAGCCTTGCACTTTCATCTCGATACTTTTCGACCTCTACGGGAAAACAGAATTCGTCAACTTTTAGGTACTGAAGATGTGTACGACGATGTGTGTGTAGCTTGTGACTTACACCTTCACTGGAAAGATGTACGTGACTGGAAAAGTTTGGGTTTCGAGGCTTGGACAAAAGAAGTGGCACACATTGCCCACGATTTGTCATCCTGACTTCAAACATTCAGTATCCATGTACTTAACCATTTGGCTTTTATATATTTTTGTCTTTCGTGTTGTTCACATTTAAAGATTGCAATAAACGTGTCCTGAAAAAAGTACAATAACTCTTGTCTTGTCTGTTTTCGTGTCAATAGTGACATTCCTTACATAACTATTGCTACCTCTACTGTCTCTGCTCCATCTCCCTCCACTTTCAAAGTCATCGACGAAAACTTAGATCGTGCCAGTTGCGAAGCCTTGTATATTCGGCATCCTTTTAACATGTTAATTGCCTGACCCAGCGATTCAGGCAAAACCGAATTTGTCAAACGTATGATCGAACATAAACATCATTTGATCAATCGTCCATCACATCGGATCGTGTGGTGTTACAAGGAGTGGCAATCGGCGTACAGCCTTCTGCGAGAAAGTCAAGGCGATTCCATCGTGTTTGTGGAAGGCATTCCTGGCGAAGACGACGGGATCGTGTCTGACCCTAGTCAAACACATCTGGTCATCTTCAACGACATGTTAGGAGAAGACGAAGAAGAAATTAAACTGTGGTTTACGCGCAAAGGGCATCATCGTAATGCCAGTGTCATTAACGTCACCCAAAATTTGTTTCAACAAAGTAAAGCCCATCGCACCATCAGTATCAATGCTCATTAAGTGGTCTTGTCTAAAAGCCCTAGAGATAAATCGCAAGTGCAAGTTTTACCCAAACAATTCTACCCCAAAAGAAAAGAAAAGTTAAGGACTGCCTCCTCGTTTAGTCAAACATTGGGACATGTACTCTGTCCTGTCCAAAGCTACTCCACCCATGCGAAAAATAACTCATTCAAACCGCATCCAAAGACGTCATCTATACCGAGAACGAATGTTGTCTGAATGTCTTGAAAGGAACGACGCCTTTGTCTAAACATCAGAAATAGTGCTTAGCCAAACATCGACACGTTTTTCGCCAAATGGTCCAAAAGAAAATATCCATTCGTCAAAAGAAAAAGATGTTGGTGCAACGCGGAGGATTTTTCCCCCTGTTAGGACTTCTTACCAAAGCAGTAGTGGGACCCATGTTGGGTATGTTCGGAAGTGTTTTACCCGCCATAGCTCCAAGATAAAAGGGTCAAGAAGATAAAAGGGGCCTCTAGAGTCAAAAGATCTCACACGTGACAATTGAAATCCGATGGAAGGACAAAAACTGGCTTTAGTACCTTACAAACGATGGATGGAATACCATAGTTGGCAAGAACAACGGACCACGCATTTACCTCCCAATCCTCATTTGACCGAGATGTCCCAGCTACAACATGAATTCCTATTGTTGATGGACCGCAGCGATTTGTCTGAAACGGAAAAAGCTCAACGGTACGGTCAACTGTTGCAAGGACTGCAACTCTTTCATCAGAAAGCTTTAGACGAAACAGCTCTGCCAACTCTGAAAGATTTTAAGACCCTGATAAAAAGTCCATCACCACCACCCCCCACCCACCACCAGCGGTCAAGACAGACGCAGCCCCACGGATCCGTGAGGAAGAAGAGGCACGAGAAGTCTTAACAAACACCGTCAGCAGCTCCCATTCCTAGTAAGATTGCAGCGTCCTTGTTGACCCCTTCCCCTGCACCCCAACGAGAAGAACTTAAAGCATGGGTTAAAAAGATGAAGTCCACTCCTCCTTAGACAGAAATCAAAAAGAAAGAATGGAAACCAGATGTGAAAAAAGAAAAGAAGACCAAAACCATCCCATTACCACAACCACCACCACCACTACCGTCGACTTCTACTCCCGTTGCACATCGGACACGTAAAGCCGTTTCCAAACCACCCCCTTGTCCCATTCAGAGTAGCATTAGCGAAGAGTGGATAACTTATTAAAAAATGGAGAAGGTGTTAGCCAGCATTTAATACGATCCATCCAATCCTGTACGTTACGGAGGAGTTCAGAAATTGTACCATGCTGCCAAAACTCGACTGAAAAGTGTTCGTTTACCTCAAGTGCAACGATGGTTACATGAACACGCCACGTACACCTTACACAAACCCATTCGACGAATGTTTTCCAGAAGTCGCGCCCGAGTGGAGGGCATCGATCATCAATGGGAAGCCGATTTAGCCGATGTTTCTCATTTGGCCACCTACAATCGTGGCTACAAATATTTGTTTTGTGTCATCGACGTCTTTTCCAAATTTGCTTGGGTCGTGCCATTGACTTCCAAATCGAGCAGCGAGTTAATGAGAGCCCTCAAACTGGTGTTGAAACAAAGCGGTCGTCACCCTCTTCGATGGCAAACTGACAAAAGTGCGCAATTTCTGAACCAAGCTTTCCAAAAAGAATTAAAGAAACGATACATTTATTTTTTTCAACACCGAGAATCCAGAAACCAAAGCCAGCATCGTGGTACGTTTTCAACGCACCTTGAAAGAATGCATGAGGAAATACTTTACGCATCAACACACTCTCAAGTACATCGACGTCTTACCGCACCTAGTCCAAACGTACAACCAGTCTTACCATCGGAGCACCGGACGTGCCCCCCAAGAAGTGACTCCCGACAACGAAGTGACCGTCTTCGAGCGCCTGTTTGGTACGTCCCCGACGGTGACTGTCCCCAAGAAAGGTGGAGTGTTGGCAATAGGAGATTGGGTGCGCATTGGCAAAACCAAACGCACTTTTGACTAAGGTTATTTACCCAATTGGACCACCGAATTATATCGTGTCACTGAACGAGTGAGTAACCGTCATCCTCCCGTCTATAAATTAGAAGACATGAACGGTGAAGTGTTAAAAAGAACGTTTTATTTGCCCGAGTTACAACGTGTGACCAAATAAGAAGACGAAGTGTACGAGATCGAAAGCATTCTCGATCAAAGAACTTGTAAAGTGGGAAAATGTCGTGTCAAAGAAGTCAAAGTACATTGGAAAGGATATCCGCCGTGTTTTGATTCTTAGATCGACGCATCGCAAATCATGAAAAGAAGTGACCACCATGCCCTTCAACACAGCCTCAACCGCTACCACTGCAGCAGTGACGACACGTTCCCCGAGTTCTTCTCTGCAAGATCTGCAAAAGGAACCTTTGTGGATGTGGTGTGGAGAACGTGTTCCTAAAAGGCGAATCGTCTTTTTCTGCCAAATCTTTGTGACAGTTCCATGGAGGTGTTTCCCAACAACACCTTATGCTGTTAAACGGCCAATTTATCTCAAGCCATCCAATTGGATCACGACGCCCATTGGGAAGCGACTTTGGTGGAAATGATTCACCCTGCACAAGTCCTAAATGTCTTTGAAAATCAAAACACGTTTGAGGTCGAAGTTATAGACGGAACATTGCAACAAGCCATGATAACCAGTAAACAACATGAAAAATTCCCTGCGCGTAGACCAGTACCAGCACCAGCATCTGAAGGTACTATATGTTACATCTATGAGTTTAAAATTAATGCAGGCTATTATTTTAGCGGTCACCATCTGGTGAACGCAATTGCTGACAAATTCAATGCAGCATTTGAGAAAGTCCTAACCAAACAACTGAACAAACCTATCACCCTCAAGTACCATAAAGTAGCTCGTCGTCTACTAACGAAATTTTCGGAGAGCAGATTGTTGGTCATTAGATTTTGTCGTGAATTGTATGACATTTTGGGCGGAAACCTCAAGACGATCAAGGGTGACGAGAAGTTTCACGAATGTCAAACGTTTTCAGCAACTCGAAATTTGGAAAATTTTTAGATTCCCTGTAGAACTGAACCAAGGACTGAATTTGATGTTTGTGTACTCCGATGTGGTGGAGTACAATGTGGTGGTACACACCTCCGTACCGTTACTGCGTCTCGTTCCTTTCAAAGTGGATTCTGCCACGAACGCTCACAAGGAAGGTGGAAACACCTATCACGTTCACCGCGAGTTTGAACATCCTCACTATTTGCCCGTCAGTAAGTTGTATTTGGACACTGTCAACATTGCTATAAAAGGAGATCTGGGACAAAATATTGCATTCACCAAAGGGAAAGTCACAGTGAAACTCCATTTTCGAAAACGATTACTCTAACCTTTTGTCAGTCATGTATCCGCTGTACCGAGGAGTCGCTCGACAGCAAGGACATGGTTTAGGAGATAAGCTAATATCGGTCTTTCGTTCGGTGGCCCCGGTTTTGAAACCGATGGTAACACGAGGATTGCACGCCTTGAAAGATGCCCCGTTCACGCAAGGCAAAGAAATTCTCCAAAATGTCATCATCGACAAACAAAATCTCAAAGAAGCTTTCTTGAGAGCAAGCAAAAATGTCTTGCTTCAAACTGGCAAGGACATTCTGGGCCGACGAGAAACTTCTATAAATGCCCTGGACGCTGCTGAGTCAGGCATTCCTGTCTCCCTAGAGCCACAGCAAGGACAAGGCAGAAAGAGACGACGACCAAGACACCTCTCCAGAGGACTTCACACACCCAGAGCTAGAAAAACTAAGAAAAGAAGAACCGTCCGAGATTTGGACGTGTTTAATTATTAAAAAAAATGACAAACAGAGAGACAGAAAAATGATGCGCAGAGAGTCTTGCGCCTGTTCCAATTCGGAACTGGATCTGTTTGCCATGCCACCCACCATGATGACGATGCAAGAATTCCAATGGGTCGAATTTCATCTCATTTCCTCTTTGACGGATTCCACTCCCATCGAGTTCGAAATCAAAGACAGCCCGAAGATTACATCGATCTGAATAGCAGTTACTTGTACCTGAAAGTGAGAGTGATAGAAACGACGGGCAATACCAATCCTAAGGAAAACGATAAAGTACCCCCCGTCAACAATTTCATGTATTGCTTGTTCAGCGGAGTGGATTTGTACTTGAATAACAAACTGGTCAGCACTAGCATGGATACTTACTCTTAGCGAGCGTACCAGGAAAATCTCTTGACGTACGGAAACGACGCCAAGAAAACTCATCTGGATGCTTGCGTGCTATGGAAACCTGACACAGCGAACAAGTTCGATGATATAGATGGTCAAAATAAGGAGTTCGTCGCCCGTCGAAGCTAAATCGCACAACGCAATCTTTTAGAACTGATGGATCGTTTGCATTTGGACATGTGGTTAGAAGAGAAGTATTTGCTGAACAGTGAGGATGTCCGCCTGAGACTGAATCACAGCAGTACCGATTTCCTTTTGATAACTGATAATGCTGCCAATTGCAAAACCAAAATCGAAGAAGCCCGACTCTACGTGCGACGTGTGGAAGTGTTACCTAAAGTGGCAAACGACGTCAGTCACACTTTGAGCAGAACGACCGCCAAGTATCCGATACGACACGTGGAAGTGAAAACCTTCACTATTCCCAAACGACAGCAATCCATGATCGAAGATTATCTGTTCCAAGGACAGTTACCCAAACGTCTAATCATTGGAATCGTCAGCAGTGCATCCTTTAATGGAGCCCCCAATCAAAATCCTTTCCACTTTCGTCACTTCGGCGTGTCCAAGATCGGAGTCAGTCGAGATGGCAAAACCTTGTGTACCAGACCTTTCGAACCTAAGTTTGGTGAAGAGACTAATATCTTGAGGTTGTACTTGTCCCTGTACGAAGCCACCGGACAGTTAGGGATCAGCACCAGTCATGGCATTACCTACGAAGATTATTCAGAAGGTTACGCATTGTGGGCTTTTGATTTCACTCCTGACCAAGGCAGCGACGAGGGACATTTCCACCCTATGATATCAGGCCAGATTCGTGTGGAACTTCAGTTTGCAAAGCGTGTCCTTGGTAAAACAGTGAACCTTATCTTGTATGCCGAATTTGATAACACCATAGAAATCAACAGTTTGAGAAAAGTCATTCTAGACTATTAATAACTATGGAAGACTCTTATCCTTCTTTGAACGCTGAAGAATCTTTGGAAATGGAATGGGAGGTTACCGTGGAAGCAGAACCCCAAGACAAAGACGAAAAGGATGTGGGGGTCACGTCCAGATGGCCAGAACAACATTTAGTGTCCTGTTTTGCCAAACACCTGGCGGATAAAATTACGGAATTGATCAAGAAAGATTGCTATAGACGTCAAAACGATCATCCCAGTCAAATTCAACACGATAAATGTCTGATGATGAGTCAAGAAGAACAATTGGACGAGTATCTGGACGACGCGTGGGGTCTCATCTCGGAAGACACAGTGTTGCACCAGTGGTATAAAGACTTGCGTGATCATTTCTGCCCTCCATTGTCTACTCTAGAGAGCTATCACACCGAAGCTCTCTTAGTCCAGAGTGCGGAGTCGAAGCAAAGAAACGGTTACTTGTCAGAGATTTTCAAACAAAAAGTAAGAATTGAATTGATGACTTATCATTACCTGTGAAAAAACAACAAATCAAAAAATGGATACCTGGGAACTTTATTACCATTTGAACAACAGTTCGTATACTGTTTCTTGGAATCCTGTCGTTTGTGCTTAAGATGAACTACCTCATCGCAAACTTCAAGACCATCAAGCTTATGTCATCAACACGGACGAGAGTCATCTCCCAGGAACCCACTGGGAGCCGTCTACTTCCCTAAAGAGAATTGTATGGAGTATTTTGATTCATATGGATTAACCCCTTTCGAAGACGACATCATCGACTTTATGAGAAAAAAAATGCCCAGACGACACGATTCAATAATGTGAAATTACAAAGCACAGATTCAATGGTGTGTGGACAATATTGTATATATTTTCTTGCACAACGCAGTCTTGGATATTCTTTAGAACATTTAGTGACTTATTTTGATTGTAACTCTTCTAGAACGATGAGAAATTAGATCGATGGTTTTGTGACCGTTATGGCTATCTTTTGTCTTTAGGTAGGAAACGTAGTGTACATCAATGGCCTCATGACTTCCATCAGTGGAAATCTAACTTGACTTCACAACGTTGTCAAACTTGTCAAAACAGTTTGTTTGATATTATTGTTAATTGTTAGTTGTTAGTTGTTTATTTGAATTTTAAAAAATGTGTTTAAAAAAAATATACACTGTGAATATATGCTCTTTGACTTCTCTTTATCCCTCACCATGACATTAGCTATCATAGCGTTCCGACCCAACTAAAACCCAGTAGGGATGTTTTCTATCGCGTCCGCGCTTGAGCCATACAAAGCGGGGCAGTCTCCAGCCTGGCCATCCATTGTACACTCGTCAACCTACGAAGATGCCTGCAAGACTAACCAAGCTGAACGAAGCTTACGTGAATTTATACCGTGTCAGGCAAAACCTGATACCGACGCCTGAAGAGATAGAGAATGTCAGGATGTTGAAAGTGACCGAAGACCTGATAAGAGAACTCTTCAGAGAAGAAATCAAGAAAGAACAAGAAGAGTGGACAGAGAAGTATAGACTTCAGAAGCAGCAGAGATAACAGCAACAACAATAGCAGCAACAGCAGCAGGAGCCAGACAGAGGTTATGTCGACTGTCGTGTGGACACCAAGGAGTTCTCCTTCTCTTTCCGCAGAAGCAGACCGTATCCTGTAGGAAAGCCTGCCGCCTGATGGGGATGCAATCTTAGACAATAAAAGATTGCCATCACTCCCCCGTCAACAAAAACAGCCCTTTCAGTGCTACCCCAACACTCTAGAAAAGACATACTAATTCAATTGCCAAAAAAATTGTGTGTTTGCATGTTTTATAAAATAGAAGTGTGTCTATAAGCACTTTGTTTCTCTGCCTTGTCCGTTAGTGTATGTCTGTATTTATAGGTAAAAAGTCAACGTGAGTGTTTCTTTTAGGTCCGCGCGTTCCATATGATGGTAATAGTGGTATGGTAAGTTTTGATGTTCGTCTGGCTACAGACGCGATAGGGTACACACGCTTGTGGCACCGCTCCTAGGAAATCTTCACTAACAGAAGAAAATCGACTAGAATTGCCCTGCAAGTTCCCAGCGCCTAACAAGAAGCAAGAAACTACACAAATTATCTACAAACAGCGAGTAAATAGTGATTAGAGACTGCAATTGACTACACTGACCGACTACGAACAAAGAACAAAGGCAAGACAGCAGCAGTAACAGCAGGGAGCCTCCAACACAAGAAAAGGAATCACACAAACCGTGACTGTAAAACCGCTAATTACTCTCCACTCCACCTTAACAACTTCACTCATGGTAAGGAGTTTATTTACTTTATTGATTCGGATATAAAACCTACAGGAAATATTGTGTCCCTTTAAATTTTGTAATTAAGATCATAGAAGAGCGATAACAATAAACCCCCAGTCCATACACTATTAGTATCGGTAACAATAACAAACCTATCTTTGCATTATTAATATTATACTACACTAACCTAAATCTTAGCAATAACATTAATTGTACCCAATTCTATATCACGGTGTCTAAAATCATACAACTCTATAATATTTTTTAGCAAATAAGTTATCATCAAGACCGGATTGAAGTTCCAAAACGAACGAACCAACCAAATCAGCTCTTATATCCTTAACTACCAATCCAATTTTATTTCACGTCACAAACTAGACCCAATTCAACCCCCACACACTTTAACAACACGACAATATTGCAACTCAAAGACCTGAACTCGGATTGAAATTTGAAATAGTACCATCCAATCAGAATTGACCGCTTATACTCAACCCATCAATCAAAATCAATCTTACATCACCAACCTTGACTCGACTCAATCCCCCACCTACAATATCTAGCCAGACTGCACAACATAGGAAGATAAAAACGGATTGAAATCTAGCGCTACAACCACCAATCAGAATCTCCCTTCTATGTTCGAACATCCAATCCACTAGCTCCTAGCATACGAATCTTGACATACCAAATCATTTACAAAACTCAACCAACATACATAACTGACCCAATTGACACTCTACGCCTAGTAATCCAACCCCAATATAGACTATACATACATAATTATTCCAGAAACAAGGCAATTGACACCTGTGTACCCCATATAGTATAACTAACACATTATTTTATTATCTATATTGCTATTGTTATTGTTATACAAATAAACAAAGCGCAACAGTTCGCAAAATCATCGCACGACAGGTAAAAGTACAAATAAATAAAACATGGCCCACGAAACAAAGAGGAAAATCACCCTTAACAACAACAAGAGGAAGCAGATAACTAGACTACACAAACTACAGAAACTCACAGGAAAAA